>JAGXJF010004122.1:0-59699 GCA_019208055.1 Stipa capillata
GGCTTCTCTATCACTGGCCTGTAGAGAGTGTGATGAGTCTGATACTCAGGCAGATCTCCAGTGATCGCATTGATGAAAGTCTGAATGTATGGTGCAAGAGGAAGTGAGCGCCTATCCACCATGGCAAGTCTGATCTCATTGTAGATGAAGTCCATGACATCAATGGGAGTCTCATCCTTAGCATAAGCAAGCAGATTGATGGAATAGCCACAGATGTAGGATAGATCTCCAACCTTAGAAGTGAGAGTCTGGTGGAACAGCTTGTTCATCTGATCATAGAATGGAAGAAGTCCATTGATATTCCCCAGAAACTACTCCCCTGTGGCTAGAGCTATACATGTGGTTTAACTCATTTGGACGCATTGGATCTTCATTGTGAATTCTGATCACATTCTCATCATTGTCATCGTATACTGGTATACCTAGGGCATTAGCAAAGTCACTGAAGTTCACCCTGTACTTGATGTTTCCCGTCATCCAGTGGAATGTGCCTTCCCTGTTGTTCTCAAGAAAGAGAGTGGCATAGAACTGAGTGATCAAATCATCATTCCAAGACTGCTGAAGCGACATGATTTGGACAAGCCCCAATTTTTCACAAGCCTCATAGATCCCCCGAAAGTGATTCTCTTTTGACTTGATATAGTCAAAGTCGATTGCCTTCTGGGGGCACACCTAGGTCTTCAACGGCCTAATGACTGTCTCAAAAATCTGCTCTTGAACTCTGGAGTGAAAGATAGGGTTTTGAGAGTCCCTTGGTCCATTGTAAGGATTAACCTTCCATCTCAATTTCTGATATTCTGCCTTGTTCATCTTCCTATAATCAATGGCTTTCTCTCTCTTGCTGATCTCTTTGTGTTTTCTTGGGCTGAGAAGAAGTGCCTTCGGCATCAGTAGTCTTCCTCTGAACTTGCCTAGGGATATTCCTCCTGGGTTCTTGAGAGCTGCCCAGTTTCTTGTCCCTCATAACTTGACGGGCTAACTCACGTTCCTCACTAGAGCTCCCACTGTTTGCACCTGTGAAAATGATAGGTAAGAGCACAAGATAAGTGCACAAGGTTTGCGAAGGAGGCCAAGGATCAATTGTTGCGTTTGGAAGACTTACTGATTGCAGCCTACCCGGACCCTCCGGACTGGGACCGGACTGTCTGGGCAGCCGGACACTCCCGGTCGAACCCGGACTGTCTGGATGGCCGGACACTCCGGATTAAATCCGGACTGTCCGAGCACTCCAGAGCAGGCACGCCCAATCCGAGTGAATGGGTAGAATGCAATCAATTTAAACCTTTGTTTTGCAGCAACTTAGAGTCATATGGATAGACATCATCTATTCTAACCCTATTTTCATGAAATCCATAGATTGGCTAGGAATAACTTGTAGATTTCATGGGATTTTGAGGGGGAGAGAGATGACAAACCAAAGCATTACCCGAGGATGGTCCCATCTTGCCCTAACTCCGCGAGGATGGGCTAAGGCAACTCCGGTGGGGTTGATTTTCGGAGGTGGCTTCAAATCGGAGAGGAGAACTTGAGAAGCTCGCGGATGGAGATGAAGATGAAAGCGAGATCTTCAATCCGAAGAAGATCTGGAGGCTCCGGAGGGTCGGAGAGCTCCCCGGAGGGTCCGGAAGGCGGCGGCGGCTCAGGGGCGACTTTTTGGAGATGGGTCGAAGTGGGGATTTGAAAAGAAAAGAACCCCGACCTAGGGTTATATGCCCGCTGGACCACACACGGACTGTCCGGATTCCGCCCGGACAGTCCGGCTATCCGGACACTCTGGCTCAAAACCGGACTGTCCGACCTTCCCAGAACCAGATTTTCAAAGAGTTTCAAAAACACTTGTGCATAGGATTTGAATGAGATAGGATGAGATGTTTAGATAGATAGCACTAGGGATGGCCTTATAAACTCTTACCACATCCAATGGGCAACATCAAATCAAATGAAACAACATTTGGATGTGATTTAAGTAAAATCAAGAGAAAAAAGGCATATAATTCTATGAGAGTCTAGTTTTTCTTTGAATTGAGAAACACATCGAATAGGAACCAAAGAAAAGTTTGTGGTGTTTTCCACCATGTATGTGTCAATCTTGGCACTAGAATCACTTATTCATTTGAGAATAGGACTCCAATATGCAAAGACTCAATTTTTGTAATTTGATCAATATAGACATGATATAATTACAAGCTATTGATTTATTCACATTTATAGGATTGTGTCAATATATAGAAAATTATGACACTCCCCCTATATGTGTAATGACATCTAGAACATGAAATCATCAAAGCATTGCATATATGTTAGTGCAAGAGGTCAAGCCAAGTTTCTTGAATCAATGATATTAAGTTCATTCCTTAACTCATAAAATCTATTTTCATCTAGGGTTTGGTGAAGATATCCGCTAATTGTTTTTCGGTTCTAACATGGCTAATCTCAATATCTCCCTTGGCAACATGATCCCTAAGAAAATGATGACGGATGTCTATATGCTTGGTTCGGGAATGTTAGACGGGGTTGTTGGCAATTTTTATTGCGCTTTCATTATCACATAAAAGAGGCACTCTATCATAATTAATTCTATAATCCTTCAATGTTTGCCTCATCCACAACAATTGAGCGCAACAACTACCGGTGGATATGTATTCGGCTTCGGCGGTGGATAGGGCTATGGAATTTTGTTTCTTGGAGGCCCACAAAACTAATGATCTACCTAGGAATTGGCATGTTCCGGAGGTACTTTTCCTATCAACCTTGCAACCCGCATAATCGGAATCCGAATATCCAATAAGATCAAAACTAGAACCCTTGGGATATCAAAGCCCTAAGTTTGAGGAATGAACAAGATATCTAAGTATTCTTTTAACTGCCACTAAGTGGCACTCCTTAGGAGCGGGTTGAAACCTTGCACACATACATACGCTAAGCATGATATCGGGCCTAGATGCACAAAGGTATATTAAAGAACCAATCATGGAGCGATATACCTTCTGATCCACCGATTTTCCATCAATGTTGAGGTCGAGATGGCCATTTGTTTGCATGGAGGTTCGGATGGGCTTGGCGCTCTCCATGTCAAACCTTTTCAACATATCCTTGACGTACTTGGTTTGACATATGAATGTCCCCTCCTTGAGTTGCTTGATTTGAAATCCGAGAAAGAATTGCAACTCCCCCATCATTGACATCTCGAATTTCCTAGCCATCATCTTACCAAATTCTTCACTAACAGATTTGTTAGTAGAACTGAATATAATATCATCAACGTATATTGGCATACAAACAAATCATCATCTACTTTCTTAGTGAATAATGTGGTATCAACTTTTCCAACTTCAAACCCCTTTTTGACTAGAAAATCTCTAAGGCATTCGTACCAAGCTCTAGGAGCTTATTTCAATCCATATAGAGCCTTATGGAGTTTATAAACATGATTTGGAAATTTTATATCTTCAAAGCCCGGTGGTTGTTCAACAAATACAAGTTCATTTATGGGTCCATTGAGAAAAGCACTTTTAACATCCATTTGATATAATTTATAATTATGATGGGATGCAAAAGCAAGCAATATGCGTATAGCTTCTAAGCGAGCAACGGGGGCATAGGTCTCACCGAAGTCCAAACCTTCGACTTGGGTGAAACCTTGTGCCACTAACCTTGCTTTGTTTCGGATTACTTGTCCATCCTCGTCTTGCTTGTTCCGGAAGACCCATTTTGTTCCTATGACATTTTGCTTGGATCTTTCCACCAAGGACCAAACCTTGTTGCGGGTGAAGTTGTTGAGTCTTTGTGCATCGCATTCACCCAATCCGGATCATCAAGTGCTTCTTGGACCTTAGAGGGTTCAACACAAGAGACAAAAGAGTAATGCTCACAAAAGTTACAACACGAGATCGAGTCGTTACCCCTTTGTTCATATCACCAAGGATGTTGTCAACGGGATGATCCCTTTGAACGCATTGATGAACCCTTGGATGGAGTGGAGCTTGAGATGTTCCTATTCCTTCTTCTTGCTCCATTGTTGTATTTGAATCTTGAACAGATGTGGATGGCTCGACTTGTAAAGATGAAGTTGGATTGGGTTGAGCTTCCACACCTTTCGTTGGCTTGATCTCTCCAATAGATAGAGTCTTGATTGCTTGTGAAGGATCAATATCACCTACATCGTTTAAATCAACTTGCTCTACTTGAGAGCCATTAGATTCATCAAATTGCACATCACACGACTCTTCAACACAACCGGTGGTTTTGTTGAAGACTCGGTAAGTATGCGAATTTGATCCATACCCCAATAGAAAGCCTTCATCACATTTAGGTGCAAATTTTGATAATCTATTTTTCTTATTGAGAATGAAGCATTTACTACCAAAGACTCGAAAGTAAGAGATATTTGGCTTATCTTTGGTAAGAAGCTCATATGGAGTTTTCTTCAAGAGGCGGAGGAGATACAACTGGTTAATTGCATGGCAAGCGGTGTGACGGCTTTCGCCCAAAAGCGATCCGAAGTCTTGTATTCGTCCAACATCGTCCTAGCCATCTCTATCAAGGTTCGATTCTTCCTTTCTGTCACGCCATTTTGTTGAGGAGTATAAGGTGATGAAAACTCGTGTTTGATTCCTTCCTCATCAAGATATTCTTCAACTTGCGTGTTCTTGAACTCCGTTCCATTATCACTTCGGATGTTCTTGATCTTGAGCTTGAACTCGTTTTGGGCACGCTTCGCAAATTTCTTGAACTTCTTTTGCGTGTCACCTTTATCACTCAAGAAAAATACCCAAGTATATCTAGAATAATCATCAACAATTACAAGACCATATTTGTTACCTCCGATGCTAATGTAAGCAACGGGTCCGAAGAGATCCATATGAAGAAGCTCCAAAGGTCTTGAAGTGGTCATGATGTTCTTTGCGGGATGGTGAGCTCCAACTTGCTTCCCGGCTTGACAAGCGCTACAAATTCTATTCTTATCAAAAGTAACACCGTTAGTCCTAAAACATGCTCGCCCTTTAGAAGTTTGCTCAAATTCCTCATACCAATATGAGCTAGTCGGCGATGCCATAACCAACCCATGCTAGATTTTTAGCCATCAAGCAAGTCTCAAAACGAGATTTATCCGAGAAAAAATCCACAAGATAAAGCTTGCCTTTCATATGACCCTTGAAGACTATTGAGGAATTGTCTCTTCTAAAGACGGTCACATCAACATCGGTAAATAAGCAATTGAACCCTAGAGAACATAATTGAGTTACGGAAAGTAAATTATAGTTTAGAGACTTGACATGTAGCACATTTGAAATTGATAAGTCATTTGACATAGGTACCTTACCAAGCCCCATTACCTTTCCTTTGGCGTTATCACCAAAAATGATGTTCTCATGAGGGGATCCTTCATTTGTTAATTGTGAGAATATAGTCGCTTCTCCGATCATATGATTAGTGCAACCACTATCAATTACCCAACTTCTTCCACCGGAGGAGTAGTCCTACAAAACAAGTTTATATCTTTGATTTAGGTACGCATTTTTGGATGGGTCCTTGCATGTTAGTCACAAGAATCTTGGGCACCCAAATAGTGCTCTTCTTAAGACTGCTATTCCTAGGTCCTACGTACTTGGCGTGGATGTTTCCATCTTTGCTTTTCCTTAGGACATAGGAAGCGTCAAAAGATCCACCGCCAAATGTCTTACTCATTTGGCGCTTCTTCGTCTCATGGCCATTGAAGTAAGTCCCTCCACTTGCTTACCTTTGCCATGCACAAACTTCGTCTTCGGATATTGTTGAGGCAACCAAGTCTTCCCTTTTTCATTGAATTTTGGAGTGAATCTAAGACCTTCATGGTTAAAGTTTTTCACTTGGTTGTTCAATAATTCCTTGAGAGCCTTACTACCCTTGTGACATTTTAATAAGCCAAAATGAAGTTGAGACTTTAGTTTAGCATTTTCAATCTTCAATTCTTCATTGTTGACATTTGGATTATTAGCACATTTTGAGCATGGCACAAGTGTGTGGTCAATTTGTGATGCTTTGAGCTTCTTGTTTTCAATAACAATATTGTCAAGCAAATTCTTAGTCTTGAAATAGCCAAGTTCTAATTTAGCATAATCTTCTTTTAAGCAATCATTGGTTTTCTCAAGTTTCTTTTTGATTGTTTTGTTGTCATTAACAATTTTCACCATTGCATCACTTTTTAATCTTTCTTTAGTGAGTTCTTTCTCAAGATTAATATTCTTCTCTTTTTCATAGATAAGCAATTCTTCTTGTTTATCTAGAGTATCTATTTGCTTATCTATTGTTTCCTCAAGAGCTTCAATAGTAGTTAGCAAATGAGAGATTTTAATCATGGTATTTTTATCAAGAGAAGTAATCATATCATCGCCTAGCAAATCATCCTCACTATCATTATCAATATCACTACCTACATTGAACAATTCAAGAGAAGACTTTTTGAGAGGTGATACCTTAGGCCCTTTTGCCATAAGACACATGGGCGATTCTTCATCACTTGAGTTGCCGAAGAGTGACTTTGGTGGTGGAGGAGAGACTTCAATAGCTATTCTGGCAACACCATCATCATCTTCGCTTGAGGAGGAGTCGTAGTCGGAATTCCATTCTTCACCAATATGTGCTTGAGCCTTGTAGTCCTTCTTCGAGAACTTGCTCTTCTTGTGGAATTCCTTTTTCTTGAACTTCTTCTCCTTCTCTTCATTCTTGTCCCCTTTCTTATTCGGGCAACTTGCAATGAAGTGATCAACCTCACCACATTCAAAGCAAGCCCTCTTTGGTCTTCTTGTCTTGGTCTTCCCAAAGTTCTTCCACTTGTTGCCTTTTTGACCAAAACCGCTTCTCTTCAAGACCTTTCCAAATCTCTTGACGAAGAGAGCCATCTCGTGCATCCCTTGTTGAAGTTGCTTCATTTGATCTTCTTCATCTTCACTTGAGCTTTCTTCAACAACTTGCTTGGCCTTCAAAGCTATGTCATACTTCCTTGAGCTTGAACTTGGCTTGTTGAGAGCATGAATCTCTTGTGCTTCTTCATCCATCAAGTTATGAGTGAGGATTCGCCCAAGGACATCATGTGGTGTGAGAGAGTTGAAGTTCTCCTTCTCACGGATGAGGGTAACCAAGGTGCGGTTCTTCGAGGCTATAGCGCGAAGCATCTTCTTGACCACATAGTTATCGGTCATCTCCTTGCTTCCAAGCCCTTTGATCTCGTTGACTAGGTTGTTGAGACGAGTATACATGTCACTTGGCGTTTCTTGATCTCCCATGACGAAACGGTCAAGCTTGCCCTTCAACAACTCTAATCTTGACTCCCGAACGGTCGAGGTGCCCTCATGGATTTCCATTAGAGTTGTCCAAATCTCTTTGGCACTTTCAAGAGAGCAAACCTGGTTGAACTCATCTCCGCTCAATGCTCCGAATATGGCGTTGACGGCTTGAGCATTGTAGTAGATGAGTCTATCTTCATCGGCCGTCGGGTTGTCTTCATCTATTACATCATAACCATTTTGAACAATTCACCAAATGGCGGGGTTAAGAGATATTAAATGCATCTTCATCTTAAGTTTCCATGAAGCATAATGGGTTCCATCAAAGTAGGGTGCTCTACCGGATGATCCACCAAATGAATGAGTATTGTAAACATTTGGAGGAGGAACATTTTGATATGAGCGAGTATTACCACTATTTACCACCGAACCATCGTTCGACATCTTGGGCTCTCTAGGCGGTAAAGCCCTAACAAGAGAGACCTCGCTCTGATACCAATTAAAGGATCAAGATGTCGGCCTAGAGGGGAGGGGTGAATAGGCGACTAATCAAATTTTACTTCAAAGTTAATCAATTCTTACAATATGCGGAATTTACTTGATTGATTAACTAATATGACAATTCTTAATATGAGAAACAAGATCACTAAGTAATAATACTAAGCAAGATGAATATAGGCAATATCAAAGTACTTGCAAAGTAAATGCGGAATGAGTGAACAAGAGAGACAAAGGATTTGTTCCCGGAGTTCAGATCCTTGAGGGAATCCTACGTCTCCGTTTGAGGACCCGATCACACGTGATCAAGGGTGGGCTCCCTCTCAAGACACTTTCTCTCGAGGACTCTCCGAAATTTCCTCGACTTGCTCTTGGTGATCCTTTCCTTGCGGAGGCGAATCCCGGGCCTTCACAAACTTCCCACGGCTCTCCACACGGTTTGGGAGCTCGTGAGTGACTCCTAACCGTCTAGGAGTCCTCACCTCCAAGAGAAATGAGCTTGATGAACACTTGGAGATGAACTCAATGCGTTGCTTGGATTGGATCTCAAATCACTCAACTCTTTCTTTTCCTCTCAAGGTTTCTCTCTTGGTGCTTGGAGGAGTGGAGAAATGCTCTTGTGTAGGCAGGAAATGGAATGGGCAAAGAGTTCCCCTTGCTATGGGCAAGGAGGCTTATATAGAGGCTCCCTCAAAAACTAGCCGTTTGAGCCAAACTGCCAAAATCCGGACCCTCCGGATTTGGGCCGGACCCTCCGGATTTTCAAATCCAACGGCTCGCACGTGAGGTGGCAGAGGGAATCTGCTGGGAACTTTCTCACCCGGATTGTCCGGATTTTACTCGGACCCTCCGGGTGCCCAGACCCTCCGGGTCAGAGTCCGGGTTTTCCAGAACAGATCCAAACATCGGTCCGGACTGTCCGGGCTGGGGTCCAGCCTTTCCAGTACTGATCCGGACCCTAAGCCGGACCCTCCGGCCTGAGGTCCGGATCTCTTCTGGAAAACCCGGACTCTGGCCCGGACCCTCCGGCCTGAGGTTCGGATTTCTTCTGGAAAACCCGGACTCTGACCCGGACCCTCCGGCCTGAGGTCCGGATTTCTTCTGAGATGAATATTTTGGGTTTTTCTATGGGAGCTTTTTGGCGACAAAAAATTTGCTCGGCAATGACTCTCCTCAACCATGTTCATCAAGCCCCTCTTTATAGTACGGTGGTCCTAGACTCAATGTGACTCTTGTCACTCAAAAGATAAAGACTACATCTAGGAGATTTACCACCTTCTTCTTTTTCCTTTTCTTTTGAGGGGTCACCGATGCTCCTCGGTTTCATCTGTTGAGGACTAAAACCTGTTTTTACACTCACAAGGGTCATTAGTCCTCTAATCGTTTGTCATTAACCGCAAAAACACACTTAGGGGCCTAGATGCACTTTCAAGTGTTTACACACATAAATTGCCTTGACATGAGTATGAACCAGAGGCAGTCTTCTTCCTAATGAAAACAAATTATTTGCATATACACATGAACCAATTTTGACATCATTCAAGTGCTAGAACTCTGAAGAATTAGCGCATCATTCAATCATTCATCCATTAATCCAGATCCGTGGGGATAAAACCAGCTCGATCAATGAAAACTAATTTTCACATCCACAAAAACACATGAACATAGAGGAATCACAAATCGGGAAAGCTTGAAGATGGTGAAGCGCTGGATCTGGCTGTGGCTGGCCGGCGGCTGCTGCCGGCGCAGGTTTGGCCATGGCCATGGCTGGCCGGTGGAGGCAGCTCGGGAATCCCCCACCCCTGCATCCGGAGCTCGCCATGGCCTACGACGTCGGGCCCCCTTTGCCCTTGCCAATGGCAGGGGAGGATGGCTCGGGTGGGAGAGGACCTAGGTGGGGGAGGATGGCTCGGGTGAGGATGGAGGGAGGCGGCGGGGGAGGAGCTCAGGTGGGGGAGGAGCTGGGCCAAGGGAGGAGCTTGGGCGGGGGAAGCAAGAGGCGCAGATATGGGCGGGGAGGAGCTCGGGCAGCAGGGGAGGAGCGCGGGTGGGGGAGGCAGGAAGTGGCGGGGGAGGAGCTCGGGTGGGGGAGAGGTGGTGGAAGAAGACGGCTGGGAGGCGCAGATCTAGACGGGGAGGAGCTCAGGCGGGGAGGTGGGAGGCGGCGGGGGAGGAGCTCAGGAGGAAGACGACGAATGAAAGGGCAAAAAATCCACTCTATCTACATATATATGCGATGGCATTTTGCTGTAATTTCCGTGTAGCTCAATGGCAAAGTTGTAACGCGCCGCAGAAACTCGGGAAGCCTCGAAATCGAGCCTTGTAGCTAGCAACACGAATTGGGGTGGACTTCTCCCCATAGCCACCTATAAGTTTTCCCTTAGGAATAGGGCTTGCGGTGGGTTTAAACCCTTCCAAAATCTCGTTGGTACCAGGAAGCTGGTTCTCCCCGGCTTCTCGAGCTTATGCTCTATGCGTTTTGAAAATACCCTCCTAGTTGGTCATGAAGTTACGAGGAAATGCCACTAAGTATCTCACCCTTGCCTCCCATCCCTCTCCCCCCGCCCCGCGCCCCCAGTCCCGAGCACAGACCAACCCTGAGCCTGCTCCCCCCGCTCTCGTCCTATCTCTCTCTTGACACCAGCGCCCGTGCCACTAGCCACGCCTCTAGCCACGCCTCTAGCCTCTTGACGTCCCCCGCCTCCGTCAACCGTCCACATCTAGCCTCCTCCGCGTGCTAAGGTCGGCCACCCCCGCCTCCAGCCACGTCGCAACCGGTGGTCGCATCCCTAGGTCTCCCGCCTCCGTTGACTGTCTAGATCTAGCCACCTCTGCCTAACCACCAGTGCCGAGCTCGCCCGCCTCCGCGCAACCTCCTGCCGTCGTCCTCCCCCGCTGCCACCAGCCCTCCATCCTCGTCCGTTCTCCGCCCGAGATCTGGTGCCCCCAACCTCGCCAGCCCGCCTCACCAACCTCAGGGGCCCGCCAGCGAGCTCCCCGCACAACAACCCGCCGGCAGAGCCCCTGCCCTCCTCCTCCCCGTGCAACAGCCCGCCGGCTCTCCAGATCCGATGCCCAGTGATTGATATTTTGGTGCAATTTTGTGATGAGTCGGGGGAATTTTTCTGATGAACCAGTGCCAATGCCAACCCAGTTCATCCCTTAATGTCTACTTATCCCTTAATTTTTTATTAATTGTTTTATTAATCTCTGATTGGAGTGCTAATAGGGTAATGACTACGCAGTTAATTAAGCATAACTATGCACTCTATATTAGTGCTAGTTTGAAATCTGTGATGATCAAGTGCTAATGTATGATTTTATATGATTATTATGTAACAAAGCTTTAATTATGATTGATGTATATTGGTGTATGATTTTTGATGATTATTATGCAACAGATATTAGATTATGATTTGTGTATATTAGTGCTCAAATCCGAGTTGATGAAATAAGGGTATTACAAACATTGTAGCATCTATCACAAGGAATAAGCTCACAGGAAATAAACCAAAAAGAAGAGGATAATAGTTTATCAGGGCTTTTCCCACCGGAGTTCTTGTGGGTAGTTAAGCTTGAGCTGGTTTATGCACAAACTCAAACAAAAAAGAAGGAGGTTTAAGTGGACTAAGCCTTCCAGATTGGGTAAAATGGCTCGACAACAATTTTGTAATTGGTCTGCATTTGTTATCTTTTTTCTGGATAGATTTGGTTCTTTCACTCGTCTTCTGTTCTACTTTTAGAGTAAATGTATTTTAGATCGCTAAACTTTTTCGGAAGTGTCAAGTAAATCCATAAACTCGGAAGCTACATGTGTTTTTTCTACAATTAACCAATCTGCATATATATCTAAGTCACTGAACTTATTTAAGTGGCCGATGGTAAGGTGAAGCGCGAGGAGACGACGGAAGGGGTGCGCTACTGCAACCAGCGAAGTGTGGCGAGGCGAGAGGAAGAGGAAGGCAACGGCGTGCAATGCAAGGCGCCGAGGCGAGAGGAGAGGGCGGCATGTGGAGCTTAAAGAGGGAGGAATTTTTTTCACGAAGTGCGTTTGAACCCCCCCGAGCCGCGAGAAACGAGCGGAAAAACAAGACCAGCCACTGCAGAACGGGCCCTGCAGCGGTGTGTCATAACAGCAGGCAGCCGAGAAAACAGTCGACGTATATAGCAGCCTGGAAATCGTCCCTGTCATGGAGTACCCTCACATTAAAGCTCCGCATTGCAACAGCGACATGCACGAACGCTCTACCACGATCTAGGCTCCATGCATGCGTATCAAACGCCATGCAAGATCATTCAAGGGACATGTACCTGCCGACAACTAGAATTGAGCCAAACAAACTTTGAGGAAAAACCATCTGATTTACACTAATAACGTACCGAATAAAGTACATAAGTATCTATCTATTACATCGAAGATTCTAGACAAACAATGTGGTACCATCAAGACCTTAAGTCGATAAAGTGTGATGGACTTTGTTATATTCGTCGCTGGAGACTCAGGGCCTTGTAACAGCATCTTGATTGCTGATGATCATAGCCGCGAGAGGTAGATTATTGATGGTTCTATTGACGTGTGACTAACAATACTTTTGCTAACAGAAAACAAAGAGAATGTTTGTTTTACCAAACTTTCACTCACCAATATAAACCCCGAGGGCGCAGGACCGGCGACGAGGGTTCCTGTGTGCAAGTACTTTGAGTTATCTTTCCAAACATGAATAAAACGAGCAGGGCTCACAGTATAGACATCTATTGAATGCTATTATATATTAAAAGTATACGATGGGTTAATGAGAAAAAGATAGACATGTCAGAAGTTCCTATAAAAAAGCAAAATATCCGACCATTAATCTAGTGGACCCTCTTTTTGTTAGTATATCACAATCGATAGATCTTCATAACCATACCTAAACAAATTCCAACCGATAGATAATCATAATTGTACCTAACCAAATAATAATCATTAGATCTTCATAAATAGACCTTAAAATCATAGCCAATAGATCATCATAATTGTAACTCAACGAGTCATAGCCCATAGCTTATTATAACTATACCCGAATAGATCACAACTGATAGAACTTTATAATTATACTTAAACATATCACAACAGATAAAGTTTCTGTAGCTAAACGTCATACGGCCATTGATGTGGTGGACTTTTATTATTAATGGATCATAACTGATAGATCTTCATAATTATAACTAAACATTATCTGCCATTGACATGTGCACATTAATTATCAATGGCCTACGAACGATAAATATTACTAATTTTATACCTCATAAGCTTTAAATCTGCATACTGATCTAATATCAATGACCAACGATTTGAACCTTAAATTTGCATATTGATTTAATATCACAGACAAGCAATCGGTTGATCCTGGTCCGAACTTTAAGTCCGAGTAATCTAATGCCATGTCCAAACAATCTATCGGTTCAATACAAGTGTGTCGGGGCCCGGAATCGTACCTGACTTAGATTATGATATTTTGTCAAAGACCAAGAAACCGGGTAACTTAGGCGCATGCTTATCTCATGCAACCCTCGTTAGGCAGTCTGACACCGAACCAGCACAGCACACAAACTCCACCTGACCACCTGGTTGTATGTCTCACTGCTGGTCCAGCCGGCCAGAAACAAATATCATGCAATAAGTCAAATGCAATTCTAAATATCCTATAGGGAGTTAGCACACGTCCACTGTGATGAGAATCCCAATCACGAGAGGAGCCCAACACCCGTGTCCACACCCTAACCCAATTGGCCGAAGCGCGATTGGTGGGTCACCCGAAGGCCTGACACTGACGTCCACACCCTGTCTAGCCGGTAGTTGCGTCACAGCTGGCGGGTCACTCAACTCATGATCACAAGACTTACACAGAAGATTAATGCCAACTCTCTACCGCCTCTTTATACACTTCAAACATACACGTACTGTGTACGAAGAGACCTAGTGAATAACTCCAAGTATCATTGCACAAACTCTAAAAGAAGGTTTACACAGATAGATAGTATACATCCCTTAAGTTTGGGCAATTACTTAGTTTACACACAACTGACCCGAATGTCTAAAGTACGAAAAGTAAACAACGAAAATATGCAATTTTAACCAAGATATACAAGCTAGTATCTCGATAGATCCAAAATACCCAACATCAGTTCGCAAGATCGGAAAGCCGAAGAGGTAACCAATCAAGCATCATCCTGAAAATACTCACCGAAGGAGGGTTCACCTGTTCCTAAGCATGCAATAACAACTACCAATGAGTACAAACATACTCGCAAGTCTTAATAGTGCTTGGACATGAACATTAACAAAGTAACAGAATGATTAAGGTAGCAACCCTATCATACTAGTAATTATTATCATCATAACATCAACGATTCAACAACAGTCGACAAGGAGACATGACCATCAATTTAACATGATTCATCATAACATGATAAGATCTAGTAGATTAGCATCATAAAATCAACATGTGAACTAAAGATAAAACCCAGCGGGTTAACATCAACCAATTCATGTTCATTGGTCGCTCGACAACCCCGCAGGTACTCTCAAGGGCCCTCACATAGGGGTAGGAGCCCCCATTGAGTGGTTACCAACCAGACGGCACTTGGGGACCTCTTATGACCAATATTTATGGCTTTCAGGGAACACCAAGTGTGGATCACCGCTGTAACCTCCAATTTAATGCTCGACGTCGAGCTCGAGCGAACCCCAACAATGTTACAACCCGTCCACACAACCATGCTCCCACGTCTCTCACTCACTCATTATTGGTTCAAATAGGTTAAGCAACAACTTAAAATTGACATGATCATGAATACGGTAATCATCAAACCATAACATAAAAAGCAATAAACTTAGCATATGGTGATTAAAACAATAGCAATGTAAAAGTAGCATGGCAATGTCACAAGCTTAGCTTGCCTAGATTGAGAAACTCCTCTGATTCCTAGGATTCAAGTTGTTGAGGCTCCACTCCCTCGTCTCCAATTTCTAGCGCAATGCAAAAATCATGGCAAGGGAAGGAATGACAAAATTAATACCGATGCATGATGATATGACATAAATAATGCATGATATGCAATCTATGGGTTGATATTTTCAAGTTTAAATTTTTTTGGTACTGACCATATGGCATTTGTAATTACAGAATTAAAGACATACATTTATAAGTGCAAAAATGTCAATTTAACCACTTTGTGACTATTATTCATGATTAAAGGTTTTTATTATGTAGCAACATACTTGGGACTATTTTTAGATGATAGATTACTTCTCACTAGTCATCTACACAAATTTTTATAATTTATTAGTGAAAGGATAATTTACTACGGGTTATACAAGTTTTAAGGCAATTTAAATTATTTCAAAATTTCCAATAGTAGAACATGAGTACTAATATTTTTGACAAATAGTATATAACACTCTGATCATTTTGATATATCATTTGTAATTTCTGGAGCAATGGTCAATTTTTGGTGAATTTTGCAAGGTTTCTTCGTTTGCTATCTTTTTCTTAGTACAGAAAATTAATTTAAACCTTTTCTTACTCAGCCCAAGCCAGCTAGTGACACTGATCTGTGGGCCTAATTAGAGTACTACTTTTTATTTTTATTGTTGACAATTGACTGAAATGCTGTAGTGGAGGTCCACGGGTCATAGACCTAAACCCTAGGGGCTGATTAGACTGGGTCTTTAGGCCGATCATACCGCTGACCACGGTCGGAACCTGTGGTCAGACCAGTCACTTTGGCCGGTGAGCACTCCGCTGAGCTCGCCGACAATGCATATGGTGGGGTTGCTCGGCATTGAGGTCTAGGGCATCGGGGAAAAGGAAGGGAAGGTGAGGGGGAGGCTCACCGAGTGGCGTCGAGCGATGGCGAGGTCAGAGCAGGGAAATGAGGGGCGGTGGCGGGGGTGGCGAAGATGCTCGGCGGCCGGAGCTGGGGAAGACGGCAACGCGCGCTGAAGGGAAATAGGGAAGGTGCCGTCGATCTTCGGTGGAGCTCCCCGAGCTCAGTTGGGGCCGGCGGCGTCCTCAGCGGGTCAGTGAAGGCTCCGGGTCCGCTCCCGTCAGCTGGGAAGACGGTGACGCGGAGCTCCAACGCTGAGCTGGGGCGGCGTCAAGCTGGCGGCGGAGTCCCTGCGCAGAGGGGGAGAATCAGCCCGGAGGGAGAAAGAAGGAGGATGGAGAAGGCAAAGGAGTAAAGGGCAGAGTTGTCGCCGGTGAAGCTTTCGTCGGTAGCGGCAGCCTTACCCAAAGAGGAAAAGGCGGCCAGGTGTGAAAATGGGAGAAAGGGGGAGGACCGGAGGTGGCATTTATGGGGGAGGGCGGCCGATCGGGCAGAGATGCCGGGGTGGTTAGGGACGCGGTGTCCCCATCATTGGTGGCGACGTGGCGGGGAGGTGCCGATGAGTAGGCCAGCCGGGGAGGAGAAGGCGGCCCGCATCCGAAGGCGTCTCCGCGTAGAGAAGGCGGGAAGTGATTGGAAGCCGGTCAGACCGGCGGGTATGACCGGCGAGCCTGAGCGGCTAGCTGGTTTGTTGGGCTAGGAGGCTTAGTGGGCTAGGCCGGCCCACTTCAGCGGAAAGTGAGTATTTTCTTTATTTTTATTACTTTTCTTTTTCTTTTACAACCGAGGCACTAATCCATCTAAGTGGAAGATTATACAAATTTTATAAAAATTTATGTAAACCACATATTGTATTTTTGAATTTCTAGAAAATTTTGGAGTCAAACAAAAATGTTTTTGATCTTATTTCATCCAAATTTTAAATTTTACCCCAAATTAGGTTGAAACTGGAACTAGGTATTTTAGGGTTTTAGAAATTATGAAATTCGTATTGAAGGTAGATAATATAGTTTAAAGCCCAGATATGAAATTTCATAATCTTTCTTGAAACTAAAATACATAAAATATCATATTTACAGTTCTACCATTTTGAAAATTTGGATGGTTCTGAATCAATTTTCAAAATATTTTTTGGCTCAAAACTTTGCAATTTCTCTTGGGTTGAACATTACGACGTTGCAGGGTGGTTATGGGGGAATTCTTAGTGATAAGAAGTTTTAGGTCTAGTTTAATTTTGAGAAGTAGGAGGATGATATAATAGGTTTTAGAGAAATACCTATATTGCATGTGGGATGCCATGAGTGCATGTTTAGATTCTTACAAAATTTATTTACACATTTGAGCTGTTACAAAGTGACCAAGCATCTATCTTATATTTTTGTACTTCTAGATATACTGAACTTGATCAATTCTGTATACTAATTTAATAACAAATACAAACAACCACATATTTGTGGGAGTAGCTATATTATGTTAGTCAATTTGACTATACTGAAATAATATTGTTTAATAAAAGATAAATTTTTAACCTTTACACAGCATTTATATGTGTACGTGTTGGTTGCATTATTGGATCGCTTTATTCATAGGAGGCGCGGAATAAGGTGCACGCGGCGTACGCATGACTAGAGATCGTGGCCAGGAGCTCTTTACTCGAGTGGCGGTGTAATACAAGACTCTGCGCCACTAGATTCCCATACCTGGATCTTTTATTGGCTTCTGTTTGGGTCTTTACTTCTGTTAATCAGCCGTATGATTGGCATTCTTTACTTTATTACTGCTGCTATGAGTTTGCAACGCGAATGATCAAACTTTGTGTTCTTCGTATAAGACCTGAGTGGTCATGACTTTGTATCTCTTGTCCGCTCTGTGCATCCTCGGTGCAGAGTCTGAGGGAGTAGCTCTCTTCTATTATTAAAAAACTAATGACTAATTAGTTAGAGATCTGAATCTTAATTTAGTATACTGATATCACATACAAATAACCTACCAACATACGTATAATTGATTATCAATCGGCTGGCACGCTGATTTAAACTTTAATTATGTATATTTGATCTAATATCATGAACAATTGGTAGAATCGACGGAAATTTAATATTCTCATAAATAGTATAATAATAATATATCTCTATATAAATTTAAAAAATTAGAAATGATCAATTTGTGGGGGACACCCGGCTAGTTTACCCTTAAAATAGCCAAATCCTGCCGGTCTAATAACGTTCTAGTTTTTAGACCCAAAAATCAGAAGGATATTTAAACAATGGAAAATATCAAGAATGCTGCCTCCTTTTTGCAAGACCCTCGCATAATTATGGATGCGCAATTGCCCATAACGGGAAACTAATGGACGAAAGCAACACGCCTATGATACATCGATCGGAGGCGATTCATGAATCAAATAAATCTCTCCATGATGCTATCTACCAGTTGCTGTACGTTGTTTTCATCCTTCAGTTGGTTGTTATGGGCATGCTAGACCATATGCATCCAGCGCGGAGATCAGGTTGGGTGAGGGAGGTGTGTATCGAGCGGCGGCGGAGCCAGAATTATCTTGGAGCCAGGGCAAGCCAAACAACCGGATTAGAAATTGGAAATATAAGCACCAAATTGGAAATTTGCAAATCCACGCTAGTTTTTGAAGTCAAACAACCGATGCAATACACATTTATATGTTACACATTTATTTGTTCATAGATATGAAAGAAATAAAAATCAGATATGACAACTAATAGCTCACTAGTCACTAGACATTACGAGTAACAAGTCACCACTTGCCAACAAAAGTCTAGATATCCAAATGCCCTGTCACACTCAAAAGAGACTCAACAAGATTTAAAAAATTAATAATTAATAATCCATACAAGTTAACTCTTAAAAACATATTCACATTGAAGAGCATAGAACATACTAACAATGTGCTAATGATTCCTATGAGGGGAATGCTCTCTCCGAGTCTTCATGGCTTGGAACCATCGAGTAACGACAACATCATCAAGTAACTTAAATATCTCCCGCTTAGCGTAGCATATCATCAAGTGATTGAACCAATCATTTTTTATCTTGTTGTGCAATTTAGACTTGATAATCTTCATCGCCAAAAAATCTCTCTCAACAGATGCCGTTGACACCGCTAATATCAAAGCCAACTAAATGAGCTCATAAACCAATGGAAATACCAAATGTTTCTTGGTTTCAACCATCTTCGTAGCCAAACTTTTAACACATTTACAAGTAGAAAAGGCGGCATGACTTCTCAAATGAAGAACATAAGTCTCAATTTGGTCCCTTAATATTGCACGATCACCATTGGAAAAATCCATATTATCAATTTCAGCTAGATGAGCAAGCTTCTTTACATCAAACTTGGAGAAAGAATTCTTTGGATCAAGACAGAAGAAGCATACAGATTTCACCAAAGTGATGATTCATCTCAACACATATTTTGTCAATAGCAATATAGAAAATCTTGATACGATAATGATGAAGATTAGTGATTGTCCTCTCGAGCCTCCCGTGACCCCGAACCGGTATTTCATCATCCATATTTGCCACAGGAATACATATGGAACCACAAAATTGTTAGATCTCACCAAAAAGACCCCCCAATCATCATCTCTCATGGTGACCAACATCATGAACTAATTCCATGGCATGTACAATATTTATGTCCTTTCTTTGCAAGACATGTGAAAGCTCATTTGTTATACCAAAATAACTTTAATATAAACTTCAAAATGAAAGCAAATTTGAAGCACTTCATTTGTTTTCTATGCAAACCTGCCACATTAGGAGGGTGTACATCCATATCCATCAACCATATTAAGCACTTTTATCAAGAAGGCCCAGATTTGATCTACACAAAGCAAAGATACATGATGTGAACCTGGTCTAGTATCTCTGGGTCTAGAGAGACTAGTTTGTTGATGCAAGCCTCTTCCTGTAGATATTTCACTACACTCAATGCATCCATCCTCTTGCAAGATGCACTTCTTATGGTCACAATCAAGGGGATATACTCAAAGAAATCATGAATAGATGAGCAACAACTAGCAGTGGTGACAACCAGTTGCAAATGGTAGGCAAAACAATGGACATAGATAGCATATGAAATTTCATCTATAATCTTTCTTTGTAAGCCATTAAATCCACCTCTCATGTTTGAAGCTCCATCATATCCTTGCCCTCGTGATCTTAAAATTGATAACTTGTAATGATCAAGAAGACCAACAAGAGCAACCTTTAGTGCCTCGGATGTATTCTCCTTGACATGATATAGACTAAGAAATTGTTTGACAACCTTTCCTTGATTGTTCACATACCTACAATAAAAAATACAACAATATTAAATGGAGCATGCAGAATGGAATAATAGATAAATGGAATAAAAAGACAACTACTAACCTCAACAGTATCGCCATTTGCTCTTTCACGGATATATCGTGTGACTCATCAATAAGCACGGGGAAATTCTATCACCAATCTCTCCATAAACACTTTGGTGACTTCTTCGGCACAATGCCTTGCAAGCTCCTTTTCAATTTCACCAAAAGTCATCTTGCAATTTCTCCCAACAGGATCAAAAGCATTTCTCACTTCATCATTGCTATCTTTTTACCAATCTATCATCTCTAGAAAGTTGCCTTTGTTCAAAGAAGTATAAGATTCATCATGGCCGGGAAAGCCAAGCCTTGTGATATGAGATATCTTGAATGCTCTAGAGAAGAAGTCATTTTATATAGTTTTTTTGATTCCTCAATTGCACAAGCCAACTTGGTTGACACACTTTATCTTTGATTTTTAAAATCATCATAATGTCTAACACAATTGTTGTGACCACTAGCCAAACCACCAATATGACCAGGTCAGGCTTTATATGCATGCGTCCAATCTTTAAAACCTATTTTGTTGAAAACTTCAAAACCAAAGTGGTCGCCCCTTTCCAGTTGCTTAAAGAGAAAGCAATAGAAACAATAAGCTACATCCTTGGACTCACTATATTTTATCCAATTATACATTGTGTACCATGATTGAGAAAATGCTCTTGATTCTCTATGAGGAAATTTCAATATTGGTTGGGTTGTACCCTTCAATATGTATGCCCTCCTCACTTGGTCTTGAATTTCTGAAGCATATTCAACAATTTGTTTCCTAAGAGTGGGATTACATACAATTTCGTTCAGATTAAACTCGTTGTTGTTGGCAACATTAATCGGGGACTCTTGTTCTGGTTGCATAATATTTACATTTACAAAATTTGTGGTTGCCCTATTAACCAAAAATATCCTCATATATGAAACATAGTGATTCAAGATTAAAATTCAATGATTTACAGTGATTCACTAATCATGCTCAGATTAGGGGAGTCAAGAAGAGTTAATACCTTTTGGAGTTGGGACACAATTTTGTATTCAATTCACTAATTGCCGGATCCCCAGTTGCCCAAATCCCTAGGAAACTGAATCCTAAATTAGTGAATCCTGAAAGCCAAAGGCCACATCAATGAATCGGTGAATTGCTACAACAAAAACCACCTCAAAATCAAATCTCCAATTCCCAAATTTGTCACTACGGTCTGTAGTATCGAGGAGCATGAGCTGCATGACTATGGCACTATAGTAAAAGGCGCCATCAACTGCCATCTTGCCATCAACGGAGCCGCCAAGCCCGACGAGCCGTCGTCCTACTGACGATGGAGTAGACAAGGATGTGTGCAAGTCGAGGAGCGAGAGCAAATGAAGAGGCGCCTGTGAATAGACGTGGTGCCTCGTGTTGTAGCCTGACTCCATCTTCAAGTCGAGGTGAGGTGCTGAGCCCGCTCTGAACCACTGTCCCTCTAAGGCCCAGGAGCGGCGAGCTGCCCAACTTGGGCCATGAAACAGGCCCATGAATGCTTTGCATGGGCAAAGCTGGCTACATGTGAGCTGTTGACTACTACTATAGTCGTAGCTGCCTAGGCTTGCAGGGTGGTAGCTCCACCGAGGACCCTAGGCTAGAGAAAATGATATACATGAGAAAAAATTAATGTCAAAGGCTCCTAAAACCGATGTTTAATTACCTATTGATCCCACGAGATAGAAGTACTTCCCATCAATATGACATATTACCCTAGTTGGTATTGCTATGGATATAGTAATGGATTTGTTATTTCTAAGTCATCTAAAAAATAATTATTTCTTAGTCGATGGAGTTATACATTGTCAAACCTACAATTGCACAAAAAATTATGTGTAATTTAGGTTTAGAAATGTGCAACTGTGCAGTTGCGCATCTCTATACCTAAAGTTGCACGTAATTTTTAAAATATGTAACTACTTAATTAACCATTTGATGACGAATCAACATTCAAGATCGTCGACTTAGAAATAATAATTTCTCGGTTGACTTAGAATTTGACTCTATATAATAATTAGTTGGATGCACTTTTTTTAGGTATAAAACAAAAAACTTACTAAAACCAGTAATAATTCTCCTAACTAACTATATTCCATAGTTCATCGTAAGCACATCAACTAGAAATTGAGCTTAGTGTTAAATTTGACATGGAGATATCAAAGACAACCATCATCCAAAGTAACTTCTTGTCTTTTATCCTGACCCACTAGTACAGAATCGTCTATCCGAGGCGCCATATCCGAGGCGGTTAGGCAAAAATGCCTCCAATAACTGATATCCGAGGCGGTTATAAATATCCAACCGCCTCGGATAAGGATTTCGAAAGGAACCGCCTCGGATAACAAAGTCATCCGAGGCGGTTGTAAATATCCAACCGCCTCGAATTATATCCGAGGCGGTTGTAAATATATAACCGCCTCGGATATGGGTGCATATCCGAGGCGGTTATATATTTACAACCTCCTCGGATGTGTTCAAACCCAAAATTTCATAATCCCGCCAACTCCAAAATTTCAAACCCAAAATTTTTCCCTCTGTGCCTATGGCAGAGGACTATATATTCGATTCAGTGCATAGGGAGAGAGGCCAGATCCAGATTTTCTTCTTCTTCTCCTTTCCACTCTACTCTCCTCCCTTCAACCTTCCTTCTCCTCTCACCATTCCCATACCAAGGAGGCTCTTCTCTCCCCATCATTCTTAGAGGAGGCTCTTCTCCTCCAGTTTCGCTTCGATTTGAGGTAAGGAAGACCCTCCCAAGTCAATATTTATACTAGTGCCTAAATTTTTTATTTTTAAAAATTTTGCTCGTATTTTTTGTAGTAACTCTACTCCCTCACGGTTTGGAATCCATAAAAATTACTGCATTTGGAGCTCGGGAAGAAGTTCAACGGAGGGTTCGGTACGGCGATTATTCATTCGGGGCCAAATTTGGAGTGAAATTTTTTATTTTTTAAATTTTTTCTCATATTTTTTTCTAGCAGCTCTACTCCCTCATGGTTCGAAATCTACAAAAATTACTGCATTTTGAGCTCGGGAAGAAGTCCAACGGAGGGTCGGAAGAGGCGATGTTTCGTTCGGAGGGGCAAAAGTCAGTCTTAGAGGACGAATTTGGAGGTGAAAAATTATACAGGTCTAAAGATGAGTAGATTTTTTAGATGCGCCTCATTGATACGGTCATTTTGAGTGGTCGTGGATCCAAAACGGACACCGTATGCAAAAGTTACAGCCGTTTTAGTGAAACCCTACCCGGCACTGCCGGGCAGGGTCTTTTTTTTAAACGCCTGGTATGTTATCCGAGGCGGTTGAAAAATTGCAACCGCCTCGGATATCAGTTATCCGAGGCGGTTGCAATTTTTTAACCGCATCGGATATCTGATATCCGAGGCGGTTGAATAATCGCCTCCGATATGTGCCCCCATATCCGTGACCACTCCGTGGAGGCGGCTGCTATAACCGCCTCGGTTGTGCTATTTGATCCGCCTCGGATATCGATTTCCGTACTAGTGACTCTCTAGATAACAAATTCCAGAATCACTTATCCTGAGCTGAAAAAAATATATGATTGCGCTACGATCGATCAATGTTGTTTAAGTTACGAGCGGTAGCAAGTTAGTAACATGGGCCGTCGTCCTAGGTGCTATAAGGGCTAACGCGATAGAACTGAATTCAATGGAAACCATCGATCTAAATGGTCGATTAGTGTGTACTTTCTCCCTCCGCAATAGTATATATACATATTTTGATTGTTTAAATTTAATTTTTAACCTATCATGTGACATGGTAATTTGATATTTTCTGATTCATACTCAAAAGCACTTTCTTATCATTGTAATTTTATACTCCCTCCGTCCTAAGGCATGCACGCATCCCAAGATTTACAATTAGGTCTATAATATGTTAGTTATATGATACAAAAATAATATCATTGAAAAGTGCTTTCAAAAAGAATCCAACAATATCACTTTTATATCACATAATCAAAATATTATAAGTCTAATAGTAAATCTTGAAATACGTACGTGCCTTATATTTTGGGACGGAGGGAATAACTTCTAAAAGTATATAACGGTAAAAACTTCAACTTACACACTCAAAAGGAGAGACTATTATTAATGCATCCAGAACCAACTGTTGTTGCCGAACGCCCGAACCTCTCACATTTATAAGTTTTCATTAAGTGCCTCGATATTAGACCCAAGATGATGGCTACTGCCATATGGATATACTCAGTGGACTGGGAAAGGGAACTTCTCTATAAATGAAGCCATCGTCATGTCCATGCAGCATACATCTAAGTAGCATATCCACACCCTGAGGACAATGGCAATCTCATTCTTGCCGGAACTGCTCATTTCCACGCTTCTGCTACTTGTTTCCCTGTACTTCTACGTAAAGTCTATTAGATCAAAGAATCCATTGCTCCCGACAAACTGGCCAATAGTGGGCATCCTCCCTTCCCTCGTTGCAAACCTCCACAACTTGCATGACTATGTCACCATCGTCCTTGCAGCATCTGGGCATAACTTCGAGGCGCACGGCCCACCGGCAACCAAAATGCGGTTCTTCGTCACTTGCGACCCTGCGAATGTCCGGCACATCTTCACGTCAAACTATGCAAACTTCCCCAAGGGTGAGGAGTTTGCCGCGATCTTCGACATCATGAGTGGCAGCTTCTTCACCATCGACGGCGAGACCTGTCGTCGCCAGCGTGCGAAGATCCAGTGCATCCTTAGCAACCCACGGTTGCTTGCCCATACGGCCACTTGCTGCCGTGACAAGGTGGAAAACGGCCTCCTGCCGTTGTTAAACCACATGGCGAGCAGCGGGACTCCATTTGACCTGCAAGATTTGATAACGAGGTTTGTGTTCGACCTGACTGCCATGCCTGTCTTCGGAGTGGACCCTGGCCTCCTGTCGCCTGACATGCCGCCCATGAATGTCGCGGTTGCCATGGACACGGTCATGGAGGTGGCCTTGTTCCGTCACACCGTTCCGGCCTCTTGTTGGAAGGTGATGAGACGGCTAAGTATAGGTCCGGAGAGAAAGCTTGCCGCGGCGCACACCGCGCTACGGGGATTCATCACTGAGATGATGGAGATGAGGAAGAGCAGACATATTGGAGATGAGGAACAAGAGGCGGCTGTTTTCGTGGACATTCTGTCTTCCTACATCAACGACCCAGACTACGACAATGGCTTGCTCCGTGCGACGCTCATCAACTACATGATTGCAGGGAGGGACACGATCGGCACGACCTTGCCATGGCTCTTCTACAACCTCGCCAAGAACCCTCACGTCGTGTCCATCATTCGCAACGAGCTGTCACCAATCGCAACATGCAAAGCGGCTACCACTGGTGCCAACACCACCATGGTGATCTTTGAACCAAATGAGACCAAATCCTTGGTCTATTTGCAAGCCGCCTTGTTCGAGTCCCTCAGGCTGTACCCGCCGGGACCTATCGAGCGCAAGACAGTGGTTGCCGACGATGTGATGCCGAGCGGCGATGAGGTACGCGCCGGTGACACCATCCTGATCTCTCTCCACGCCATGGGGAGAATGGAGGGGGTTTGGGGCAAGGATTGCCGGGAGTACAAGCCGGAGAGGTGGCTCTCGGAGGACGGCAGCAAGCTACGGTACGTGCCGTCTCACAAGTTTTTGGCGTTTAACTCGGGCCCGAGGATGTGCCTTGGCAAGGAAATCGCGGTTATGCAGATGAAGACCGTCGTCGCCGCTGTGGTGTGGAACTTTGACGTGGAGGTGTTGGAAGGGCAGAGTGTCGAGCCGAAGTTATCTTGTATACTGCAAATGAAAAATGGGCTCAAAGTGAAGCTGAAGAAACGAGAAATGTGACGTATTGTAAACTATGGCCTAGGGGCAATGCCAAATTGCCAAGCATATACGTAACCCCTAGCATCGTAATCGGATTCTGCAAGACGCTTTTGCGGTTCAGAGTCTCTTGAAGTATTTATATGTACCTTGCTATACTAGTAAACGTGCACGTGCAACGCACATGTAATCTTATGAATTTATTTGTCACCTTTTTGCCGCCTCGCTCTTCCTAAATTTTTGACTCCGACGATCGTGAGCGATTAATGCAAACATCCCAATCACATATTTCAAACATAGGAAATTTATAATTTACACATATAATTTTATCTAAACTCAGCAAGATCACTGCTCCTATGAGAAAGTTCATGAGCGACATCAACTACAGTAACTAATTTCTTTTCATAGGTACACGATTTCGTTTTTATGTTCCCGATCAACAGCTGTAATCAGACATTAGTCATGTAACTCGTGTGATTCCTCTGCCAAGTTTGCAACACGATCATGAGCACAGGCATCATATAGCAGCAGAATGCATAAAAAGAAATGCATTGTTGGGAGTCACATAGCTAAAGGCAGAAGAGTGTGCAAACCTTGAAAAAAAAAGAGTCCGAGTCCAATTTCTAGAAGCAGACCTTTTCACCATTCGGCTTCTCTCTTTGTGACTGAGTGGCGTGAATCGCATACACACTGAGACTTTGGAGTTGGACATCCTGGCATTCAAATAGGTGTCAAATATGGGTAAAAAACAATTCTTGAATCTGGGTGAGCATATAAAAGTCTGCCATCGGTCAGAGTAACAGAAATGGTACTTTCAGAGCGCAATTTAACATCATGTGCATTCCTATTTTCTTGCATCTTTCTCTTGCATGCAACGTTACCAGCGTGAGGCAATTATCCTTGACAAACCAATGTCACACCATTCTGATTATTCAGACTGAATATAGTACGACACATAAAAGCCATGAGCTATATATACACACATATGTTTCAGATATGTATTCTCCTATAAATTTCATTGATGGAATAATATAACATGAAACAAAACAGCAAGACTCTCGAAAAAAAGAAACCAAGAATTCCTATAGGTTGTAAGAAATTGTACAGATCATGAAGCTATATATGTGGGATAGCTCCTAGTTCATAACCGGGTCACGGAACTGCTGAAGCTGCTGCATAACACGAACATACGTAAATCAAAAAAAAAGAGGAGCAGTATCATAAGGAGATGAGCGATATATGCAGTAAGAAGATCAAATAATAAGACATACCGGCCTGAAGGAAGAATAAACTTGTTTCATCCCTCCAAGACATCCCTGTACACAATATTCTTTGTGCTTTTTCCCATCTTATCTACTATGTCTTTATTTGGCTTGGCCAAAAATCCGAGTGGTCTGCCTTGACACACCCCTTGACAGTGCAACATAAAGCTGGCCATGCGAGAACACGGGGTCGGGGAGGTAAATACCAACAGTTGGAATCGTTTGCCCCTGGGCTTTGTTGATGGTCATTGCAAAACTCAACCGGATCGGAAACTGTTTCCTCTTGAACTTGAAAGGAAGTGAAATGTCCTCCGAGGGCGACAAAGGGATCCTCAGTATGAACACTCTATTTCCAGCATGTTGTCCACCGACAATCTCGGCATCGATTGCATTATCTTGGAATGCTCTAATCATCAATCTTGTTCCATTGCACAGTCCGTTGTGAGGATCGAGATTTCGGAGAAGAATGACGGGACAATTGACTTTGAGTTTCAAAAGATGCGGAGGCAAGCCATTTGGAGTGATGGAGTTTAGATAGTCAATTGGGTAGTTATTGCGTGCATCGTCCTCGACAGAGTCAAAGCTGTAATATACCTTTTCTTGGCCAGGAAACCTGTCAATCATCTTTGTATTTAGATCATCCACATGCTCATTCTTGGTTGAAAGAATGGCACGTGCGCTCATGTACGATCCAGATGCAGCGTTCTCATGAAGCGATGGGAACACATCTTCGATAAGCTTGTTCACTGGTTCTTCGGTGGGAGTGTAAGGAATAACAATGTCATCCGGAAGACGCACGTAATCACCACCAATTGTCTCTTCTGTTCCGTCGCCAATTCTCAGGAGGTAACTGGAGAACCACTGGTCGGTTTGTGCCCTCATATTACGCGTTAGGCGTATCTTCCTAATCTTCTCCCATAAATAAGATCTTTGTAGCATAGCGTCAGTGATCTGCGCTCTTGTCCCACGCGTCACCACGGGAAGGACCTGCCTAAAATCTCCTCCAAACACCACGACCTTCCCTCCAAAAGGCAAAGCACATCCCATGATGTCCTGTAGGGACCTATCAAGTGTCTCAATAGTCTGACGCTTCGTCATGGCAACTTCGTCCCAGATTATCAAAGATGCCCTACGGAGCAGCTGTGCGGTACCACTCTGCTTGGTGAAATTGCACATGCTGGTGCTAGTGAGCCTAATTGGAATTTTGAACCTGGAGTGGGTGGTGCGTCCACCGGGCATGATAGATGCTGCTATACCAGATGTAGCTGTTGCAATAGCTATTTTTCCCAAAGAACGGACCTTAGCAAGGAGTGCCTTGTACAGATACGTCTTCCCCGTACCTCCCGGACCATCGACAAAGAAAATCTGGCTCTTGTTGTTGACGACGTGAGAGAGGATTTGATCAAAACCAGCACGCTGCTCGGTGTTAAGAGATGTAAACAGATTTAGATGATCTTTGTCCACAGTGAGCGACAACTCCTCTTGAACCTCTCTCGATTGACTGCTGGCAAAATCATCATCAACAGGATCCAAATCCGGGAGGCCATAACTTTTTATATCCTTCCCCATCGAATGCACCAGATCCCTAATGTCTCTAAGGACCATCCTGCTCCAGTGCGGCCTGGTTGGACTGGCTACGACGGTAGTCCTCAGACATTGACTCGAGGTGCTTTTCCCACAATGATCGGATGTTGGTCGCCTCACAGAACACCAGAATAGTTGCGAAAAGCCTTCTTAGAGCACATGGCATCTGGAAAGTCGCAGCCTCAGTCAAGCAGTCATCACGAGACTTGTCCGTCTCTATGAGACCTCTTTGCTCACACGCTTCTCTGAAGGTCGAGCACGGCTTTCCATGCACACTTTTCAAGTCCTCATATGAAGTTGCACCTCTGACATGATTCATGAGTACTCTGAGGAAGTACCTCTCTCCTTCAGCAGGATGTGCATACACAATTCTTCCAACCTGCCCCCGCCCCCTTAATTTTCTTCTCTGCCACTTCTTCTTATCCTTAATCCACCTGTAGAATTCTGGAAACTCTTTGTACAAGAAGTTCCTCGCATAAGGATCCACCTGGTTCATCTTGAAATATTCAGTTAGCATGGTACTGGAAGAAGAGGGCCGATTGATGACATCCTCTAGATTATCGCCCTCTTTGAATGCGACAGTATGCATATTTTCCAAGTGAAGCTGTAGTTGGAGAACAGCGGGAGAGACACCGTACATTTGAAAAGCGCAAATCCTGTAGATAGACTCCGGTGGCGACACGAACCTAGCATCCCTGTACTGTTTAATCTCATTGATTACTCCACCATCATTATCAGCTGCTGGGTCGACTGAGAATGACGCACGATCATGTCCTTTATAAATGTACTTGAATAAATATTTAACTGCCTTGATGCTCGAGCAAGCTTCAACATTGATGTGACAATTATACAGCATAAGCAGACCAGGGTTGTATGGGACAACCCATCTATTATCCAGCACTGCTCCTCTGACCTTCACTTGACGACCATCAGCCCTCCTCCTATAGATAGGATATGAGTCCTTTCCTTGTTGCGTAGCATCACAGAAATGCCGAGGATAGCGAAAGCGACATTCTCCATCTATCATGCAAGGACAATTTTTCTTGAGAGCACCACAAGGTCCATGGAGCATATGTTTGACGACCAAAGCATGCAGTACAGGGTACTTGTCCTTGTCAGGAATTTCTGATGATATCACCTTGTCGTACCCGTCTGGGTTTGTTAGCTTACTATCTGAGCGCATGATCAAAAGCATGTGCTCATGTGGCAGCCCCCTCTTTTGAAATTCGGTAACATGGACATATGCAGCAACCTCACCAAAGTACTTTTTCCTGATTAAAAGATCTTTCATACTCCGCAATTTGGCCCTGTATACTCTCGCCACAAGGTCTGGACGGTCTTGCGGTGTCTGCCCGGGTTCAAGCCTTGATGTAATCTCCTCCCAATGCGGGTTGCAAGTCATCGTGATAAAGTAATCAGGCTTCCCAAACCGTTGGACTATCGCCATCGCATCAAGGAATCTTCGCTGCATGTCTCGATCACCTCCAGGAAAAGTTCGCGGTAGCACGATTCTCTTGCCAACCTGAGAACCACGTGTCTCGCCAGCATCAATGACGTCAACAACACCCTATGAAACAAATGAAACAAACCATCATTATCTAGTAAATGAAAATAGTTTCTATTGAAAGCTAGCCGATGCATGTGTATTATAGCAAGGAAATTTTGAAAACATGAGAACATTATGTTACCTGGTATAGATCAGCACGAATGAGCTTCTGATTCTTAGGCTTGGAGTAGAAATCAAGTCTCATGGTCTCTATCTTGATGTACATATCGACAGCCCATTGCTGGAACGCACGTCCACCGAACAATATAATGTTAAAAAGTTTTTTCCTGACTTGTAGCTTGAAACAGTAGTACTCCCTTGCACTAACAAATTTTCTGGACTCTCCAACTTCATCGTCCTCCTGGTTGTCTTCATCATCTGGAAAATGGTTTCAAAGAATGAGTAATCAGTGATCTCAGTGAAGGAAATTGTCAAACACGGTAGAAGTTTTGAGATAATTACCTGCTACCTCATCTGTGTTTTGTTCGACATGTACATTTGAAGTACGATCTAGAATCTAGAAGTCTTCACGCTCGGTGCCATCCTCGTTGTTCGCTTGAACGACGGAAGGTGGTCCGTCATATGGCATCCAACGGTTCCATCCCGTCTCCCCTCCCGGGAAGAATAATGGATATGCCAAAGGATCATAGCAACCATAGTATGCTCTAATAAATACAGGACAATCCCCTTTGCCATACACGATAACTTGCCTATCAAAAGTGTTTTCAGGGTCGCTCCCTTCAACCCACATCGCGGCCACCTGGGAAGCTGTGGGGGCATTGTATCTCCGCTAGTCCAGTCTTATATCTGTGTTTCGTGAAATTCTATATTCTGCTAGGTTTGGAACAGAGCCCATGCTCTTAAAAATCTGCACATACGAGTTGTTCTCTAGTATTTTTAGAATCTTCCGTATAATATTTATATCAAGATCTGGAGACCGCTTCACTCTATGTTCCAAGGTTTCATCTGTATCATAGATGTAGAGCTGCAGATGTCTGGGTCCTTGACTACCAGGTACCAGATTGTCCATCCTATAATACAACCCCCCTTGTGCACGGAATGTATATACACCAGTTCCCGCCGGATTGCTGACCTTCTGGTCAAGGGTGACTCCGAGCCTTGTGAAGGAGAAGTGGGTGTTGAAATATCGTATGTGCTTTCTGAAATATTTTGCATCCTCATCATCCTGACTTGTAAACAACCGCCGCAAGTCTTGAGGAACTTCAAAGGTAGCTATCTTGACCTTTCCTTTTCTACAACAGAATGCGGGACCCTCATACTGGAACCTCATTGCTCCACAATGGTCACAGTCTTTTAATGGCTTCAAAACATGATGTTTGGACGGTAAATTATGGTAGATGATGTCATAAGGATCATCATTCAGGTTACTCGGAGCAACATCACTTGTCACTCTGTACGAATCGAACTCCTCGCCTGCCAAGATTTAAGTAGCAATAACATTGAGCTTTAAAACTAATATTAGACAAGAACAATGAAATTTAATTCATGGTATATAAGTAACCTTGTCCACTAAAAATCCTGCATTCCTCATCATCATCATGCACTGTCTGTTCCTCTTGTATGGTGTCCAAGTTATCTATGGTGTCCAGAAAAATGTTTAATCGGATTAACATATTGGATACTGCTAACATTATGATAAATGAAGGCTTCATAAAAATGTGGTATGAGTAATTATTCCATTTTACCTTCCAATGCAGCATACTGTTCAGTTGGCTCAAAAATCCCTGTAGGATCGCAGTCTTCATCACTGTTTGTGTTACCTGCAAGATGCATAAAATTCAGAAGGAATTGCATAATTAATTGGTGAATACCAGAAGGCATTTGTAGAAAATTAACATGGTGAGAACTAAATGATCTGAACATGAACATTAATATACTTGTTTGGTTAATTGTGGATCCAGCTGTCGCAACTACAATGTCATTGTGGTGAGATGATGTCCTGGTTTCCCGAATGCATTTCTTATACTCACGGTTCTTGTGCAGCCATGCATCCCTCTCTTCATACGTCATTAATGAGTATCGTTCCCTATCACGCTGTCGTTTCTTTTCAAAAGAATCACGATTTCGTTTCTTCTTATAATTTGCACTTTTCGCTAGATAGCTTTCTTGCCCATGCAACCCTGCAGAACTGGATACATTTTGCAATTCTTCGACGAATCTCATATCTCGCACGTAAGTCAAATTTCTATGTAGCCAATCACTATCATCATCGTCAAGCATAGCTGACTCGATTAATGGCGTGTGAAGATCAATACTCACCGTGCTTGCATCTGCACATTTTCCTGCAGGCACACATGAATCAATTAAGCCATAGTCCATTATTAGAAAATGAATAAAATCGGGTGTGTGTACCATTTGTATGTGTGTTGGTTATGTTGCTAAATGGGGTACGTTGTGAACTCGGTAGGGAAGTTGCCGATCTCTGAAACACCTCCACACAATTAACACCACTCTGGGTTGCAGCCTTCTTTTGTTGGTGATCAATACTCACCGTGCTTGCATCTGCCCATTTTCCTGCAGGCACAAATGAAATAATTAAGCCATAGTCCATTATTCCAAAATGAATCAAATCGGGTGTATGTACCATTTGTATGTGTGTTGGTTATGTTGCTAAATGGGGTACGTTGTGAACTCGGTAGGGAATTCGTCGATCTCTAAGACACCTCCACACAATTAACACCACTCCGGGTTGCAGCCTTCTTTTGTTGGCGGGCTATGCGTTGCCTCTGTAGATACTCTGCTTTTTTATCGTCGGACAATCGAGCATACCACCCTTGACCACTCTGTTGTTTTTGATCCCGACGACTCTGATTATTAGAATTGTTTATTTGGCCTGTAACTGGGGCATGCTCACCGGAGGGCAAAGAAGATGTGCCCGGTTGGTTCTCCATCTGCGATATCCCTGCAGGTGGACATGAGAAAATATTACAATAGTCCATTATTACGAATTTGATCCAAATAAGGAGTATGTACCACTAATTTGTGTGTTGGTTTCTTTGCTCAGTGGGGTAGTTTGTGAAATCCGTAACGAAGTCTGCGATGATTGAGACACGTCGACAATATGAACACCACTCCGGTTTGCATCCTTCTTTTGTTGGCAGGCTATGCGTTGCCTCTGTAGATACTCTGCTTTTTTTATCGTCGGACAATCGAGCATACCACCCTTGTCCACTCTGTTGTTTTTTACCTCTACGACTCTGAGGATTACAATTGTTTGTTAGGTCCGTAAATGGGGCATGCTCAGCAGATCGCGAAGAAGATGCGCCCGGTTGATTCTCCATATGCGATAGACTGTTTCTGTACGAAATAAATAAATTTGCAAATTAGAGGCAGTTGTCAACAATTTAGAATATGCAGAAATAAAAACTGAATTGAAGAAATATGGTCTCCTGGACCCCTTACATGACTCACCCATCTGAACTAAATTCCAGTGGGTCTCATGTTGTGCTAATTTACATATATGCTCTCTAGCTTTACTTTGTTTCATTGTTTTTGAATTCTTTACAAGGTTCTATAGCTGTTCTTCATTTGTTCTTATATAGGTTTTTGCTTCATAATGTTCACAACTCATAAATGAACATGGGAAATTTTGTGGAACCAGAAGCCATTAACTTCGATGAAAGAATCGCGTCTTTGTTGTCCACAGTTTTTTGAAAATTATTTTGGTTGCATATAATCTCTGGGGAGTAAAAGATCTTGCTTTTCTGCTCATCTCCAGAGAAAAGCTTGTTTTGTTTCAAGTCATCTAACAATGCCCCCAGAACACCGACTTCCCTGAGAACTTTTGTGTACTGCTGATCAAAGTAGAGGAGCTTTACAAAGAAAGAGAGTACTGTATGCTTAAGACTGATAGAAATTGGTTGCTGCAATAAGCAACAGAGTGATAACAACTCCTGCTCCGGAATGCACTTTACAACAGTGACCGCATATTCTAAAATTTACCAGGCCTGTAAGAAAGCTAGCTCAACACATTTTCTCAAAAAAACAAAATTACCACAACTTACTTTGCTGCAGGGGCGGTGCAGGGGCAGGGGCGGCCGGGTGCTGCAGCGGCTGGGCGGCGCGCTGGGAAGCAGAGCAAGGGGCGGCTAGGCGGCGCGCTGGGAAGCAGAGCAAGGGGCGGCGGCGCGGCGCGAGGCAGGGGCGGAGCGGAGAGGGAGAGGTGGCAGTGCGACGCGGCGGCGCTGTGCAGGGGCGGGCTGGCGGCGGCGCGGAGAGGGAGAGGCGGCGGCGCGGCTGGCGGCGGCGCCGCGGCGCTGTGCAGGGGCGGGCTGGCGGCGGCGCGGAGAGGGAGAGGCGGCGGCGCGGCTGGCGGCGGCCCGGAGAGGGAGAGGCGGCGGCACGGCGCGGTGCAGGGGCTGGCGGCGCGGTGCAGGGGAGGAGGCACGGTGCAGGGCAGGCAGCGGCGGGCCGGGACCAAGCTAGGGCGTGGACGGCGCGGCGTGGGCGGCGGGGAGGCATGCGAGCGTGGGAAATTAGCTCATCATTAGGCGAATCGTGGTGGTTAGATTAAGCGGATGAACGGTTATGAGTAGGGGGATACGACTAATGACAATACATCACTGGTTAAATCTGGATCATTGGATGATGTCAATCTTACGGCTGACGTTATTTGGATCAGCCACCCTCTGGGTCTTTTTATATTAGCAGAGATGGATAAAAGAACATTGATATATATCAGAACCCTACTTATGATTTATTATATTTTCGGCAGGAAAAGACCCTACCGATAATTATGGCAACTAGTTGTTAACCTGTGCAAGTCCTTATAATATAAAATATTATTATTTTCTTATATGATTTTGCTATACGTTAGTCAACTAATAATATTCGCTTGTCTAATTCGATTTTTTAATGATGGGACGTTGCCATCACGGAGATGTCTTGGAAGCAGCTGCGCGGTCCGGGTCACACGTACGTGCGTAACGCATTTGACCTCTCCAAGTTTGGCTTGTGGCCTGTCGCAGTTTCTGGGGTTGGGAAAAAGGCAAATCTAGCCCCCCCACGAGTTGCAAAGCCGGGTTTGGCCCCCCGCCGGGCGCAACGGCAAAAATGTCCCTGCGAAGCAACGGGCAACTGACGCGTGGCAAAATCGCACCCCGGATCCGCGACGGCGAAAAATCGCGCCCTCAGCCCGCGACGGCAGCCTCTCAGCCCGCGACGGAGTGGGCCGCGGCCCCCATCCGCGACAGAGTGGGCCGCGGCCCCCATCCGCGAGAGTGGGCCGTGGCCTGCATGCGTGACGGGCGAAGTACCGAACGCCACGGTGACTGACGTTTGCTCGGTGAACCAAACGCCACGGGCTCTGGCGTTCGCGCCGGTGTCACAAACCGCTGCCACTTCGCGAGGACAGAGGCTAATCTCGAAGTCTTCGGCGGACTAACGCCAAAGACCGTGGCGTTTGGTTCACCAGGCAAACACCAGTCTCTGTGGCGTTTTGTTCACCGGGAAAACGCCATTGACCGTGGCGTTAGCTCACCCAGTCACAAGCCACGGTGCATGGCGTTAGCTAGCCTCGCCCTCCAGGAGCGACGAGCGGGTCGTCGCGGCTCAGGGGCACGGCCCACCCCCGTCGCGGGCTCAGAGCGTGATTTCGGCCCGTCGTGGGCCCGCCCCGCGAATTTGCGCGTCGCGGTGACAAAAATGGATTTGCCCCCCGTGGGGGGCTAGATCCGCCATTGCCACTCGGCAGGGGGCTAATTTTGCCTTTTTTTCCTAGTTTCTGTCGCGTTAGTTGTTTACTCTTTTCTCAATTTGCTCTCAACGCCGTGCGAATCAGCCGGCCGCGGCAGGTGCACGCGAGTCGTCACCGTCGTCTTTCCACTCTGCTTTTCCGGAGGCAAGATTACATGCCATGTTTCCAGGGACTCGTGCATGTATGTTTTCATCGTGGCTCACATGCACGAGGAGATCATAATATAATATAGCAATGTTCTAGTCTCTGTTTATATCTAATTTTTTATAAGGACTTTTTATGTTCATGTCTATGTCTAGTCATTTGTAAGTATTTTTTTTCTTAGTCTCTTTCTTATCTTGTCTTACTCAGTCTACGTTTATGTTAGTCTTTTTTAAATATTTATCTTTCTTAGTCTTTGTCTATATTTTATTGTTTCTAGTTTCTCTCTTTGTCTAGTATTTTTTGAGTATTTATATCTTCTAATTTATAGCGTATCTATAGTCTGTCTTTATTCAACGGTTCACGGGTGCCTATGATTTTTCTCGGGGATTGCCCTACTGAAATGTAAAAAAGCTATTAGTGAAGTTCGGTGCAGGCATTTGATTTGTAAGCGAAGGTTAAGAGAAGAGATCAATACAGGTTTTAGATTCTGGCCTTTTCTCCATTTTTCTTTTGTTGTTCGTCCTTATTTTTAAGGGTCTTTTGTTGTTGTTCGTCCTTGTTCACGCTCATGTTGTCTTTCCTTCCGTTCCTGCTTTTTCCGGTGCCTATTTTTTCTTTTTCACCTTTTCTCTTATTTTCTCTTCTTTCTTCCTTGTTTTACCCTTTTTTATACAAAATTCTCGTTACTATTGTTTCCGCATGCTTCCCTTGCAACTCAATTTTTTATTGGTCTAGGCTCTCTTATGTTTCTAGGTCTTATTTGTTTCGTTCTGGCCTTGTTTGTTCGGGCCGAAGACAAAAAAAATAATTCTAGACAAGTCATAGACATGCAAGCTGAAATGAGTCACAAGGGTCAACATCCGGTCGACCCACTAAGCCTAGTGGACCCGTTAAGCCCAGCAAGCCCGTGAAACGGGTATCTGAAAGCGTAGGGTGAATTTTCTTTTGTACAACGTGTGGCCTCTTCCCTGGGTTGTGGGATCTAGATCCAAGGGCGGGACAAAAATCAACTGATGGACAAAATATTTTAGTCGATTAATAAATTGTATTGTGGACAATTGGTATAATCCATTTTTATGACTATGTATGATGCATGAATAATTTTCACCAGAAATAGTTCTGTTACTGCACGAATATGCCAATTTACCAAGTTCAAAAGACAACATAAGAGAAGAAACACAGGAAACGATTCCAAATATTTGAAAAAAATTCTTGATTTTTTTACATCAACATGTAAGGTAATTGTGATGTTTTTGACATAGTAATAATTTTTCAGATTATATAGTAGTCCTTGCACTTTTAGAACCTGCGGTTGGAACAACTAATTCACAATATTTAGCAGAATTTCAAGAAAATAAGGTTTTATTCCTCGTTAAGCATATTATAGGTCCTATAATTAACTTCAGAATTTGAGTGACAAACAATACTACCTCCGTTTGGAAATAAGTGACGCTTTAGAAAACGTGCAATCAAATTTTTTTAACTTTAGCTATTAATAGGTTAAAAAAAATTTAGATTGGTGTGCCGAAAATAATATCATTAGATTTATCATGAAAAGTATTTTTAAAATAATTTTTTTTATAATTATTTATTATATACGTATAAAAAGTAATTGTCAAAGATGCATATTGGAGATCGCACCAATATCTAAAAAGACAGTATTTACGAATGAAGGGAGTATATTATAGTTGTTCCGATGTATATATTGTAGTCTATTCACTACTACAAATAAGGTCATCCCTAATCGGCTAACACTGATGGGCCGCTTGCAACCCCTTAGAAGTTCCACATACCTCTGACGGGCGGCTGACGACCCGTCAATTGTGACATTACCATGGGCTCAAGTTTGTGTCTGGTATGAAACTACTAACGAGCTGAAAAAACACCCGTCAGTGATAACTTCTTCATGCGGTTGAATTTTTTCTCGCAAGATGATACCAAGAGTCCACAAAGCGTAGCCCGCGGCACCGCAAACTAACCGAGTGCATCCCGCCACCGCCATCATCACCACTTGCACAACATGGCGAGGAGGAGCGTGTTGTGCAAAAGTCTTGCTAGTTCAATGTTTTGACAACAGCGTGCGGTGTAATTCCATTGAATTTTGGATTTTGATAGGTCCAAGATGATGAGGGGAGCCCTGAGCTGTGGGATGGGGAAGAGGAAGAGGCTGACGCGCCTGCATCCTCGATTCACCGATGGAGGAGGGAGACAAGGGCTTCGAATGGGGACACTAGAGTTATGGGAGAAATGGGAAGCTCTTTTGGGCAATGGAACGGGCACGTAGCTCCATTGGACCAATGACTACTCGCTTGGCCTGGCAAGTCACTGTACTACCCTATCTTTGAAGCTACATAATTTAATCAACAATTGATCCAATTTTGCTCTTACGGCCTCTTCTTGTACTACTAGTATTTGTGGGTACTATCAGAAAATCCATACTATTCCCTCCATCCCAAAATGTAAGACATATTTTGATTCGTTAGGACAAGACTTTGACTAACAATTACTCCATTAATATATGGTTTATTTGATATAAAATCACAATCATGAGTAAGTACTTTTGAATACGGATCTAACGACATCAATTTTATGTCATATAAATTACATACTAATGAAATAATCATTGGTTAAAATCTTGTCTTAACGAATCAAAATATGCCTTATATTTTAGGATAGAAGGAGTACATACTAGATCAAAGGAAATAGACAGCCAGACGTACGATAAAAGAGCTCTAATTATAAGCCGATGATATGGCAAAACTATAATTCGTGTATTTTACCACTTCCACTACACCACGCCCCCACACTACATGGCGCTATATATGTCGGTAAAAGTGACCTTTAACGACAGATTGTTTGCTGGCAATGACTTTTCCCGACAGACTTTCTGCCACGAGCGTCTGCCATGGATCCAGCTGTCCTTAAAAGTCCCTGCTGACAGACAATTGCTTTACCGGCAGACTACCAGCCGACAAAGATTAGACATTTTCTGACAGACAAATATTTACTGGCAGATAAGTTATTGCCGGCATACATTGTTTTTCTGGCAGACAGCTTGCCACCAAATTTAGGTTTTGCTGGCAGACTGTCAGGCACTTGATTGATTTTCAAAATTACAAAATATCAATTATGCTATTAAATAGCTTATTTGAAACTGATAATTTGACAACATTCAAAATATTGCTTAACACAGTTCACAGCACACATCAATAACAGAACTTCATTTCTATTAATATGTCAAATGCAAATTACATAACTTCCATTGTACATAAAAGAAACACAAAAGTAAGATATATGCCTATGAATGGCTCACTAAATAGATCTCATGCATGACTGAGTTCCATTGACTATCTAACTCTTCTATACAACAGCACATAAGCTGCACCTGAGTTCACATCTTCTTCATTGACGCAGAAACATGGGTATCGTCAAAATTGTACCCCAGTTCTTATCCAAGAGCTGCGTACAAAAGATCACTATTATAATTCTAGAATACAGCATATGCAATAGCTCGAGAACACATAGGACCAGCTGTCATAATTCTATAACACAAAGTGTCCTACACGATGCTATTCACGACTTCTAAGAAGAAAATTGTAACTATTAACAAGTATGCTTGGGCAGCTTGGCTAGCTATGTCTACGCGCAAAATACAACTAAAAGATTGCAAAAGAAATCTATTATATACTAAAAGCAGAATACAATAGAAAAAATAGAGAAAGACTAGAAATTCTCACAAAAAAGCAAAACATCCGATCGTTAATTTGGTAGACCCTTTTATTATTAGTAGATCACAGCCGATAGATCTTCATAACTGCGCCTAAACAGATCACAGCCAATAGATCTTCATAACTGCACCTAAACAAATCACAGCCGATAGATCTTCATAATTGTACCTAAACAGATCATATCTGATAGATCATCATAAGTGTATCTAAATAGACGACTCGATATAATGACTAGCAGGCTGGCTCATAAATGTACCTAAATAGACAGCTCAGTACAGGTCGACTCGCGATTTGAACTTTTATTTTCGTGTTGATCTAATATCACGCGTACAGTTAAAAAATAAAGATAATTAAAAATGTTTGTTGTACAATTAGTACTGATTTAATATCACACATGCAGGTAAAAAAATAAAGATAACCAAAACATTTCACATGCAATCAATACTAATCTAATATCACGCGTATAAGTAAAATGATAAAGATAATTAAACAAATCACATCCGATAGATCATCATAACTGTATCTAAATAGACGGCTCAGTACAATGCCTAACAGGCCGACTCGCGATTTGAATTTTTATTTCCCGTACTGATATAATAGCACACGCATAGGTAAAAAACATAAAGATAATTAAAAACGTTTCCCGCGCAATTGCGCGGGATGCTGTGCTAGTTGGAATAATAATCGAATTTTGTGAGGATAACAGATGTTAAGACTGAGTTCTCTAACCCTATGATATATGATACTTTAGCTCCTACTTCATAGAAGTCGCAAGCACACACTACCACAGAAAAGCTCATAGCACACGGGTAAAAAAGCTCATCGCATACGGTTTTCCAGCCCGTATGCACGGGCTGGTCAACGATGTAGGGGGCACATCGCACATGGGTCCAGCGCTGTATGCGATGATACGCACATCGCACATGGCTTTTTAAATAGGACCGTGTGCGATGAGCGCCCACATCGCACACGATTCAGTTCTTTCTACCGTGTGCGATGGCTCGGGACATCGCACACGGGTCCACAGTATTGACCGTGTGCGTTGAAGATACACATCGCACACGCTTCAAAAATAGGACCCGTGTGCAATAAGACCCCACATCGCACACGGTCGTAGTTTCAGAACCGTGTGTGATATTTGTCCGCATCGCACACGGTTATTTGGTCTTAACCGTGGGCGATGACTGCTCGTCATCACACACGGGTATATATTTGGGACCGTGTGCGATGAGTAGCCACATCACACACGGTCCAATGCTCCGGTCCGTGTGCGTTGACTGACACATCGCTCACGATTCGGGGCGCCGAGCCGTGCATGATGCTGGGAATGCAACAGTAGCGACAATTGGAAATCTCAGGCAACAATATCATTTTACAGAATTCATCGGCTACATTCACAGAATTCATTATTCAGCGACATATATACGCAGATTTCATCCATCAGGCAAAATACACGGATTTGATCCAAACACAAATAAAACAGAGATCACATACATTTCACAGCCGACATATAAGCAAATTGAATCAATTGAATATGAGTTGACCCATTCACAGCTACGTAAACAGGAGTTCACAGCCAACATTCGTACAAGTTTGGATCTGACAAGGTTGACAGCCAACAGAAAGAAAATAAATACCTCACAACGAAGAAAATAAATACCTCACAACGAATTAAGGTGATCTGAATTGTCCATTTTCCGCTATGACATGCGTGAGGAAGAAGTAGGCAAACTGTCCTCTAATGTCGACAATATCGGTTTGACTCAACGGTGCTTTGTCCATCGAACTCAAAATCTGCACGAAGTAATTAAATTCAGATTTAGGTGCATGTAGGTAAAAAGTAAAATCTTGAGTCTCACATACAGTACTAACCGTATGGAGGCCAGCAGTGCCTCTTGTCTTCGAAGTCGGAACAATCCTCGTCATTTGCTTACAAACGTAAAAAGCACAAAGGTTGGTTCCTGCTGGCTGCTGGTTACACTGAAAAGTTGTTGAGGAATTACGGCATCAATTAGGGCATCAATTAGCATTACTTACCACTTAGGAGGAATATTGTACCAATTGTTACCTCCACCAAGTCATCGGCTCCTTGGTCCAAGACTGTCAAGTCCCCATTTGGTGAGCACCTCCCTCCACTTAGGCGAAAGCACTAGGGAAGAATTTCCTTATCTCCGAGTAGTCGTAATGTGCCGCTTGCAAGGAATCAAGGTGGACGGCTTTGCTCCATTTAGGTATGATGATAATTAAGATCCAATGTCCGCTGCAAAAAAAGATATCACATCCCGTGTGGAATGATGACAATGGACGTACAACTAATGTATAAAAACACACATACTGCTGGTTGTATGGAAGGAGAATGAACTCTTTGTTCTGTTGAGCGATCAACGCACCGACGACATAATTAAAGATCATTTGCTTATTCGCCTCGATTTGTTGCTTCGAGACCAACTGTGGGTCGAGGAAACCCACCGGTTGTTTCCGAGCCTCGCATTCGGTGATCATTTTCCTAAGCATACGAAAGAAAAGAGATATCATTTACGAAACAAAAGAGAGTTGCCAGAATGTGAAATTCCTTGTAAAATACTTACAATGTCCAGCATCTCATGAGGGAGGCATCGAGCTCATCCAGGTTGAAGAGGAGAAACAAGTCCTCGAAGTCCACCGTGGCACAATTATTTATATCATGAAGAAAATGCTCCTTCGTGAACCACACCGGAATGCTCGACTCACCGGCTTCACATAGTTTCATATAGTGGTCATGTAGCCTTCTGCATATCAAACCTGCTGTCGCCAAGTCTTGGGGGGGTAGCAATGGCTCTCCTTTGACGTACTTCCTTACGACCTCCACCGGGGGAAACAATCGGTTCAATTCTTCGTCCGTCATGAACCCCAGCTCCTTGGCCTTGCCCTGGCCCTTCCCCTTGGCCTTGCCCTGTCCCTTGCCCGTGCCCTTCAGCGGCGCTGATCTCGTACTTCTAGTCTGCACTGGTGCGGGTGGTGACGGTAAGTCAACATCTCCTGGTGTCGGAAGCACCGGCGCTTGCTTGGGTGACCCTTGAGGTTGTGGGCACGACGGCGGCACAGACAGCGTGCTCATGACGGGATGTGGTGCGAAGAGCGGCTCAGAATTCAGCAGGCAATGGTGGGGAAGCAGGAGGCAGTGCCGATGTGAAGGGCACAAGGAGTATGTCCTTCTTCGGCCACTGGACGAAGGACATCTCCGCCTGTCCCAAGGTTTGGAGTTCGGCATCCTGGCTTACGTGGAATAGCGGGAGGCTCTAGAAGCCAGGCTTGACTTTATCGACGGTGCACCTCGCGAACCCTGGCTGTATCGGTACACCGTGCACGGTAGCTCCCTCAGCCGGTGGATGAACCAATCCGGTAGCTGCCACCAACGGAAAAGCCATGTGCGTTGTTGGCACTTGTAGCTTGCACTTCGTCGGCCCCGTGATGTCATCGATAGGAGACCTGCCGGCTGTTTCCTCATGGCCTTCAACCGCATCGGGAGCTGACGCACAGCTACTCCTGCGTGCACCGGGGCTTGGGTGTGCAGCAGCTTCAACCGATTGCGATCTGTACGCCTCCTCCCACGCAGCTCTTTCTTTCGCGAGCCTTTCGTCCATCATGCCCTCAAATTGGGCGAGTATCTCTTTTTTCATCTCTTCTTTTTTCTGCTCCGCTCTCGCCCTTTTCCTCGCATGCATCTCCTCCGCGTGTTGAGGGAAGGCCTTCCTACGGGAAACATTGGTCCCGATCGCCCTACAACGACCCGAGGGCTCCTTGGTTCCCAATGCGGCTGTGAGAATGTCGTTGCACCCTTGAGGCTGAAATGAGCCTTGCGAAGCCTGGACGCTTAGCTCTTTCTGCACATAAAGACATATAATTAGTAGGTACATAAGCATAATATTGTCGTAACTATAGACCGACAACTGAATGAGGTAGTCGCTCTTACCATAGTTTGGTACACTTCCTGGTCTGCTGGGTTGGGTAACACAACCTGACCCGAGGAATCGGTTGTAGACCTCGCCCTCAGGAAGTCTCTTGCCTGATCTGCCGCAACATCAGGAAAAGGCACATCGGCTCCCCAAAGGCGTAGGTTCTCGTCCTCCCTGTCCCAAATCTTCCGCTTCCCATAGTCCTTTGACCCCCATTCTATGGGGGTGTTTGTTCTTCACGATTAGAGCCCTGTCTGCCGCACTCTTGGCTTCAAAATCCGGCGTTCGCCGCATCTCCACAAATCTGGCCCACTGCACGGGTAGAATGTGTGGATACTTTCCGAAAGGATCCTTATTCTGCTTCATAAACTTCGTGTGCAACACGTACTTAAAATTCCTAAAAGCATCATTTGCCTTCGAGAGTGCACATTGTTCCACCTGCGTTTTCCATTGCTCCGGCACCCTGAAGTGTTGCATGATCTCTAGCACTATGGCATCGCGCAGGTCCTTACTAACCTTTGTCCAATCCTCGACTTGAATGGGGACCCTTTCCCTTACCACTGCCCCGCACATCGTTCGGAACTTCCTCTCCGTTTTCTCTGGTTCCATAGGAGCCCCGGTTCTATCGTCGATGGCCTCCACTTGCCATACTCCTTGGGGCTTTTTGCTTGGTTTTCTAATTTCTCTGGACTTCTTCACAGTTGACAGGGTTTCTGCTTGATCAGTGCTGGTCCCTTCCGGCTGTGATGAGGAGTTCTCTTCGGTCTCTCTCGAAGAGAAGTCCGGCCATTCATTACCGGACGTCATAGCTAACTAACAGGATAATAATGGCATAAATAAGAAGAAGTAAATCAAGTGCCGGCACAAATAATGTCTACACGCAAATATTTGCAAGCAGCACTGGAACACACGCGTTCATATAGCCCTATCTTACGACTCGTTGTGAGGACACTGAGAATCCTAACCTGTCGGAGAGCGTGTTGGGGAGGCGGCGCTCGGGGACGGGGAGGCAGGCGATGGGAGACCTCGAGGCGGTCGGGAGATGGCGAGGCGGTGCTCGGGGACTCGACGACAGAGAGCCGGCGACCGGAGATGGCAAGGCGGCGCTCGGGGAGGCGGGAGGCGACGGAAATTCGGGCGAGGCGGCGCGCGCGAAGTCGAAATATTTTGATGGACGGACGGGGTGACCTAGGTACTACTTGTACGGGGCTAGCCATCGCACACGGTCACATATTACGGCCCGTGTGGGATGTAACATCCATCGCACACGGGTATATAATGCTAACCGTGTGCGAAGTGATCACATACGGGTTACTGGTAGCACCCGTGTGCGATGTGAGTAACATCGCACACGGGTATGATTAGATCTCCGTGTGCGATGTTTATCACATCGCACACGGATATGGATCCGTAACCGTGTGCGACACGAAGAGTCGCCCCTGTAAACCTCCGTCTCTTCGGTTTCTCAACTGCAGTCCTATAAACCACCGCGTCGTCGGTTTCTCTACTTCACTCCTATAAGCCAAGCCTCTAGCCTCGTCGGTTTCTCTATTTCACTCCGTACTTCCTTCTGTCCATCTGTATCTATGGCTTCCACTCGGACAGAGCTATTCTGAAATGTGGTCTTCCCATCTCGATCCTTCGTATAGAACGTGTACCCATTCAGTCGTACGCTTCCCAACTATGAACTGTAAATGTTGAACCCTTGGCCAACCACGTTAGCGTGTCATCTATCGGCCCGTCTTTGATACGGTTCTACAACCACTGGCTGAATGTAAGGTTGTGCTTGTTCAAGATCCGACTGTATGGCACATTTGGGAACTCTTGCCGTAGCTTGTTCAAGTGTTCTTCTATATAAGGGGAAACTATGGTCATGTGCTGCAAGACCGTAAAATGGGCAATGTCAAATAGATGAGTATCCTTCCAGCTGACTTCTTTTCCGACAGTCCCTTTTTCAGATAGCCTCCCCTCATGCCGAGACCTGGGCACACCAATAGGCTGTGAGTTGTGCATGTAATCGGTGCAAAACTCAACCACCTCCTCCGACGTATATCCTTCTACGATACTGGCCTCGGGCCGATACCGATTCCGAACATAGTGCTTGAGTATTCCCATGAACCGCTCGAACGGATACATGCTGCGTGGGAACACAGGCCCGCACATCTTTATCTCGTACACAAGGTGTGTAATGAGATGCACCATGACACCGAAGAACGAGGGCGGGAAGAACATCTCAAGCTGGCATAGAGTCTTCACAACCTCCTCTTGCAGATCATCCAGTGTATTGGGATCCATGACCTTCTGAGATATCGAGTTGAAGAAGTCACAAAGCCTCATGATCGCCTCTCGAACTTTTGTGGGCAGAATATTTCTGATTGCCACCGGGAGCATCTGTGCCATCATTACATGGCAATCGTGTGACTTCATGCCAATTAGTTTCTTGTCTTCCATTGAAACAAAACTCCTGATGTTTGCGCAATAACCAGAGGGGACTTGGACACTACACAGGAAGCCCAAGAACTCTATGATTTCCTTCTTGGATAAAGTGTAACAGGCAGGTGGGAGATACGTCTGGCCCTTATCTTTCTTTACTGGAGCTAACTCTGGTCTAATGCCCAAATGGACCATATCCATTCGTGACTTGATGCCATCTTTCGTTTTGTCTTTCATGTTCAGTAATGTACTAAGAACGCTATCACATACGTTCTTCTCGACAGGCATGACATCGATGCAGTGACGTACATCTACATCCTTCCAGTAAGGTAAGTCCCAGAAAACTGATTTCTTCTTCCACACACTCTTCTCACGGGGACGTTTATGTCCCTTGCCAAGCACGACATTCACATCCTTCACCATCTCACTGACCTCTTCGCTAGTAAAAGCCTTGGTTTCGTGCCTCTTTCTGTATTGCCGTCAAATTGTTCCTTCATGTTAATTACGGTAAGGGTGATTTCTTCTCAAGAACCTCCGATGACGCATGTATACAGTTTTGCACGAGAACGGAAGCCAGACACTCGCGGTTTCATCTATGCACATGATACATGCTTTGGCTCCCTTTGTACTCTGCCCCGAAGCATTAGCAAGTGCTGGATAATCCTGGATGGTAAGGAGTAACAGTGCACGGAGATCGAATGACTCCTTCTTGTACGCATCCCATGCCCTTACCCCTTTCTCTTTCCACAATGTTTGTAGTTCTTCCACCAGCAGCCTGAAGTAAACATCGATGTCATTTCCAGGTTGCTTTGGCCCTTGGATAAGCATCGACATCATGATGTACTTCTTCTTAATGCACAGCCAAGGAGGAAGGTTGTACATACACAGAAGCACATGCCAAGTGCTGTGTCTGCTGCTCATGCTGCCAAATGGATTCATTCCATCTGTACTAATTGCGAATCTTACATTCCTTGGGTCATCGCCGAAAGTTGGGTACTTCGCATCGATTCTTCTCCACTGGGCAGCATCAGCCGGGTGTCTCATCTTTCCATCATTCTTACGTCCCTCCGCATGCCAACGCATCAGTTTCGCTTCCTTCGGGTTTGCAAACAAACGCTTCAAACGAGAAATTACAGGCAAGTACCACACAACCTTATTAGAGACCCCCGTCTTGATCTCATCATCGGCCTTGTCTTTGTCTTTTGCAAACTTACGGTTGTATCGAGGAGCTTTGCATATCCAACATGAACGCAAATCTTTGTACTCATTGCGATAAAGCATACAATCATTCTTACATGCGTGTATCTTCTGTACTTCTAGTCCCATGGGGCAAATCACCTTCTTCGCTTCGTAGATGTTTTTTGGTAACTTATTTTCATCTGGAAGCATGTCTGCAAAAAGACCCAACATCTTTGTGAAGCTCGTGTCCGACCATCCGCTTTCTGCCTTCAATCTCAAGAGGTCAAGTGTTGCTGGCAACTTGGAGTGCTTTGCCTTGCAGTTTGGATACAGTGGGCTCTCGGCGTCTTCCATCAAGCCCATGAATTCCCTGTATTCTGCATCATCGTGGTTGCTCTCGAAATCATGAATCATTTGTTGCAGATTTGGAATAGCAGTTTCATCGCCATCGGAATCACAATCGTCGCCATCTGGCTGCCTATCATATGGGTTTGGCATATGATGATCGCCGTCTTCGTTTTCTACGTGCATGACCGGCGGCTCTTCACCGTGCTTGGTCCAGCATGTATATCCCGTCTTGAAACCCCTCCGAAACAAATACTCTTCGATCACTCTTGGGTCCTCCCACAGTCTAGAGTTTCCACATTCAACACATGGACAGAAAATCAGCCGTTCCCCCTTGTTCCTTATGTCTGCCTCCACGAGTTTCATGAAACGAACGACGCCACTGATGTATGCTCGACTTGTACGACTCTCCGACATCCAACCTCGATCCATCTACAGGATTTCAAACAACAGAAAAACTACATCGCATGATTTTGCTAGCACTGCATGCAGAATACCCGGATCTAAAAATTAACTGAAGGACAACTACTTGATGCTGATTATACGCGTACTCTGTCTTAATTGCTAGCAGAGCTGATCACATACAGCTAGCTGCCCCGGCAAGCCACTGCCTCCGCCGCCGCAGCTGCCGCCCGCCGCCACCGCCGCCACTCCAATTAGCCGTCGTGCGCCACTCCCGCCCTTACAACAAGCCACCGTTCCAGCGCGCTCGAACTAGAGCATTTAGGTCGAGCTCGGTACTGGTACACAGGGGTCACTTACGACATCGCGCACGGTCATCAAACAAAATCCGTCACTGATGGCGGCTACCTACGCAAACCAGAACGAGATATCACACACGGCCACTAGAAAAAAGCGTGTGCGATGTGGATCCACATCGCACACGGTTCCTATGAACTAACCGTGTGCGATGTTCATGAGGCACATCGCACACGGCAAGTTTGAAATAACCGTGTGCGATGTGAGGCACATCGCACACGGGCCTGAAATTTTGCCCTTGTGTGATGAGACTTACATACCAGACAGTGTTTTCGTTGTATGTTTCCTGGCTTCATCAGTTCATTTCGCTTGCCACCTCTGAAAAATAGAATAACATCCCAGCATGCATAGGACAATATATATCACAAGCATCCACAACACAAATTAATGAATTTTCTGCATCTCAATTCCACATCTCAAATTTGACAACTCCACATCTCAACCATATATATATGTACAACACATTCGACATCGCACAAGTTGCTAAAGAATTTTGCACATCTCAGTTTCATATGGAAAGGAACTATCTAGCTAGTGTGTTTACACACTTGATTAGAAATGGACTCTTTAGAGTATGACGGCACACTAGAATGTGATATCTGTGTGACCTCCCCTTAGGCTCGGGCTTCATCTTGACCTCTGATCGAAGCACACAATCATGTCAGTCACAATTCACAATTTAGCACGGTATAATCAGCGTATAACAAAGTACAGAGGTTTGAAAGGTAATATCTAGAGGAAGGCGTCTGATACGTCACTAGTTTTCTTGTGCAGTGTAACCGCAATAGAGCGTCGTCACCATTGTGACATTGCGTTTACACTGCACAAGACACTCTTTCCAAAAGAAGTGTCTTGTGCAGTGCAGTGCAGTGTCACAAACGCGACGGAAAACGGCAGCCCCCATCGGCGCCAGCGCTGCTGCAAGGCGGAGGAGCGGTCGCCGGCCTCGAGGAAGAGGCGGCGACCGGATCCGGGCTCGGGGGGGGGGCTCGGGGAGGAGGCGGCGGTCGGATCCGGGCTCGAGGAAGAGGCGGCGACCGGATCCGGGCTCGAGGAAGAGGCGGCGACCGGATCCGGGCTCGGGGAGGAGGCGGCGGCCACAGCGCGGTGCCAAAGACTGTTAGGGTTCCCGCGTGTATAAATAGAAGAAGTTTGATATCGCACACGGGTTATCAAAACTAACTGTCACCGATAATTACAACATCGCACACGGTCATCAAACAAAATACGTCACTGATCTTTTTCACACACGGTCCGTTCCGAAATAACCGTGTGCGATGTGAGGCACATCACACACGGAATCTCCGAAATAACCGTGTGCGATGTGTTGAACATCGCACACGGTCCTATAAAATACCCGTGTGCGATGTTTCTCACACGGTTTCTCAGAAAAAACCGTGTGCGATGTGCCTCACATTGCACACGGACCAGTTTGCCGTAGCACATCACACACGGGCCTAAAATGTTGGCCGTCTGTGATGTTCACATTGCTGACGGGTTTCGGATAACCGTGTGCGATGAGGGGTCTTAAAAGACTCGTTCTGTACTAGTGACAAGCACAAAAAACAAAAATTCAGATAAATATGCTATAGACATCAATAGCCTGTTGGAATCTCTACCAGACAGCAGCTTACCTTGAGAGTTCAGGCTTTAGCTTTTTTGTTGTTCATTGTGCTTCTTCACTTCTTTTTCTGTGTATAGCAGGCCCCAGTTCTCATACACCTTTGGAGATGAGAAACCAACAACTAGTTAAATAAGTGAACACTGAAGATAAACATTTCAAAATTGAGCAGCCATCATGCAGATGAGATTCACTTGGCAAGCTTCACAGATTCAGCATCCAGATGCACAAATGTTGAGTATATACAAATATTCAAGTACTACACTGGGAACTATATTAGTATATGATACTTATAGATGTAATAAGTGAGTAAAACACAAGGAGTCTACAAAAAAAGAAACGTCTAGTAGGATAACTCAAGGGGCGACATGATGAGTCATTTGATCTGTTCAGTGTTCAAAGTGGCAGCGAATAAATGATCTTACCTTGTTCTTATATGCAACAACTGTGAACTCCAAATTTGCATATTTCATTGGACGAACCACTCAATGGTGTTCTCTTCATATTGGTTAACTACTGCCACTAACATTGATCTGTAGCTGTCCCCATACGTTGCAACAAACCGCTGATCTACCGCTGTCCCCACTAACCGCTGATCTACAAAGAAGACAGAAATGACGGTATTACGTTGAATGTAGGGACACACACTATCTTTGTACCAATATGCTTGCACTAGATTTTTATTCCTATCATCTTCATTGATTTGAGGGAAGACATACTTTCTCTACATACTAAACGTGACATACTCTGATTTCACCATGAGAAGGAACACGAAGTGAATCGTAACCCATCTCGGTAATGCTTCAAATCACAATTCAGTGTAGGTAGCTGCAACGCCGACAGCCCAACAGTTCCAACCAAGGAAATGTCATCTAGGTAACAGACTGTGCTAGGTCCCATTGTTTCTGTTAAACATGAGCAAAGGCCACATAATCTAACCTTATGCTGGTTCATTTTATTTAACTAAAAGGGACCGGCAACTCAGCTATGTATTTTCTGGCACATCATGCAGAGAAAGAAATTTTAGATGGCTTGTCACTATCTCTGTGAAGCAGAACAAATATATGCCCCACAATCTTTCACCACTTGTTATAAACATTAACGTTCAACAAAGCTAAATACTTAAAATTAGTTGGCTGAAAAATACTCTTAAAATTAGTGTTAGGAGTGAAAGTAATTATGGGACTAGGATAGAGCAAGGAAAACCTGGACTTAACCCAGGTAAGAAAGCAGCTTTATAAGTATTCAATTCTCTAATGACTATTGCTAAAACATGATAATTATAGAATAAGAACTCATGCTTAAATTAAAATTGTATCTAACAAGTTCCTTGATACATTTTGATCGATGATTGGTTGCCTTAGCAACTACTTGTTGGTGCCATGGAGTCCTTTAAGCAAACGTATTGGTATTTTTGTAGTGCTAGCAGAACTACTTTTGGCGATGCGGGAGAAACTTTGAACCATGGAAAAGAAGGCCTATTTGCGTTACCATAGCAATGGATAAATCTGCACAGCTGGGCACCTTCAAGAACTCTTCAATCAAGCATAACATGAGCATGCAATCTTGCATAAATAAAATATAAGCAATTACATTGCTTACCTCGTTGCTGGCAGAGAGACGGATAATATCCCAAGGTCACTCGCAAGAATCCCGAAATGCTCAAAACACTAATAAGAAGCAAATAAGAGCAATTCCAACAGAGCCGCTATCCGACCAGCCATAGCCAAAATAGCGCGTGGAGGCAAAAAAACGAAGTCCAACAAAGCCGCTACCACAGACGCCAAAAAAGCTCACCCTCCATCCCGGGCGCTGTCCACGCCAAAAATTAATGGCGTGAGGTGAAGACGCGCCATCCACCAACGCCTCTCTCCTGGAGCCTTCCCTCCCGCCAACTCCGAGCGCGCCGCTGCCCCTGTTGAGGTTGGTTCCCGCCCGTTGCTGCTCCCCTCCCTCCTCGTTGGCCGCCGGTTGTCCTCTGTTGGATGGCCCGCCGGCACATGCCGCACCACCGGCCGCAACTTGGCCCGTCGCGACATGCTGCACCGCCGGTCACACCTCGCCCGCCGCCCGCCGCCCGCCCAGCCCAAGCCGGTCCCGGTCCCAGATCTGGCAGGGGCGGCGCAGCCCAAGCCGATGCCAGATCTGGCAGGGGCGGCGTCCGGGGAGGGGCTGCACCGGGGGAGGGAGCCTGCGCGGATGGAGGGAGCGCCGGGGAGGGAGGGTGTCGGGGGGAGGTGCCGGAGGAGGGCGCTCGGGGGATGGGCTATGCCGACGGAGGGGGGCCGCGCCGGGGGGAGGGAGGGCGTCGGGGGGAGGTGCTGGAGGAGGTCGCTCGGGGAAGGGGCTATGCCGGCGAAGGGGGGCCGCGCCGGGGGAGGGGCCGCGCCGGGGGGAGGTGCCGGAGGAGGTCGCTCGGGGGAGGGGCTGCGCCGGCGAAGGGGGGCCACGCCGGCGGAGCGAGCGGCCAGTAGGGCAAGCCAGGGAGGGAGGGCGTCGGGGTGGGGAGGGTAGGGAGGAATGTTGAGGGGAGGGAGGGATGTTGCCGGTGGTGGTTTTTAGGATGGATGGGGCACCGGTTGGATAAAAAAAACAGAGAAAATGAGCGGTGAGGGATTAGGCCGGGTATGATGTTCAAAGAGAGATAGATGATTTGGGGATTTTGAGGAAGATTTGTAGTGTTATTTTGCAATGTAAATTAGCAGGAGATATTAATAATGTAAATTTATTAGTATTTTTAGAAATACTAATCTGTTTCTCTGTGCTATTCTATTGTTATAGCTCGATTGGATTTTGGAGAAGAAATTAAGGTGAGTTTCAACAGTGCTATCTATATGTTCTAAACACAAATATGCTGATGTATATGATGATAAAATTGCATTATGTTCGTAGTATTAAGGTTGCTAGTAGATTAGAATTTTAAAGAACAAATGCAGCACTATATTTATAAATATTTAATTATGTGTTATATTACTACAATGTAATCTAAATTAATAGTACCATGCTCATATTGTTTTTTTCTAGGGTAGTGATGGACAAGGATCTGCGAAAAATTAGTGAAGGTTGGACATGGACCATTAAAGAACTAGATGTGATCTCAAATGACTATAAGAAAATTGTCAAAGATTGCTTCTCTCCCATGTCGAATACCGTCAACAATGAACTGAATTACGTCCTAGTTCGAATTGAGCAACTAGCACGGAGCATTGACAAGCTCTCCATAGAATCACTGCTATGCTTCCAAAAGATGGACTAGTTCCTGATGAAGACGACATCGAACCTGTTGATCTTATCCCTAGCGATTACGTGAGTGACGACAGTGGTAAACGGGATTATTGGGATTACTGCGAGGAAGAGGGTATCAATCCATCTCCTCATGATTATGGGTACGACAGTGTTTTCTATGATTCTGATGAGTGATGGCTAGTTCTAGCTATCTATATGTTGTATGGAGTATGGACTTTATGTAGTAAACAATGTACTAGAATTGGATGTTGTAGACTATATATGCTTCGAACTCAAGTATTAGATTGTGTCGTGATGGACCACATTCATTCTATTAAGTTCGATATGATTGTGTTGTGATATATATGCATATTAAGTTACTCATGTTAAAGCAGGGTGGTCCAATGGATGATGGTTTTTATTTTAACTTGTTGCGTGGTGGGTTTGATGGCGCAAGTTGGGAAGAAAGTCAAAATTTTAGCCCAATTGGAGAGCAACCTTTGCAAATTGTAGAATCTGTCATCTTCATTAGACCCAACAACAAGAGATCCAAGAATTTGACTGAGCAAGAAGACGATTTGCTGGTGCAAGCATGGCTTAGTACTAGTTTAGATGCAGCAATTGGCAATGAGCAATCTCGGGATTCTTACTGGGCAAGGATTCATCACTACTTCCATGAGAACAAGCAATATGATTCCGTTCGCAACCAGAATTCTCTCTCGAACCGTTGGGGAACTATTCAAGAACAATTTAACAAGTTTTGTGGATGTTATGATCGGATTCAGAATAGAAGGCAGAGTGGGATGACAGCTCAAGACAGGGTATACAACTTTCTCTTTACTTTATTTGTAGCTCAATATAGTAACTCATATTCACTTGCAGATTGTCCAAGCATGTACTTTGTACCAGGCAGAAGATACCAAAGGAAGATCATTCGGATTGCTGCATTGCTGGAGAGTCCTAGAGCACCATCCAAAGTGGGCTTCACGGTTATCTCAGAAAAAACATAAAACAGCTTCCAACTCAAGTCCGGGTTCTTCTCCGGGTGGAACCTCCAATGACGATGAAGTTGAGGCTTCTACTCCTAAGCATGATCCCTTGTGTAGATCAACTGGTAAGAAGGCCGAGAAAGAACGAATCCGACGAGGTAAAAGTTCTTCCACTACAAATACTAGTAGTGTCATGCTAGCATTGGATAAAGTTTGGTCAAAGAAGGTAGAGAGGGAAGAGAAAAAAGATGCCGTGAAAGAAGCTCGATATAAGTGAGCAATGGCAATAGAAGAGAAGATGCTAGCACTAGAAGAAAGAAAGCAGGAAAATAAAGCAAGAAAGATGGCAATAGAAGAGAAGAAGTTAGATCAACAACAAAGGACGGAGGAAGAGAGGATTATGAGCACGGATATTAGTGGTATGACTGGACCACAACAACAGTACTACTTGAGCATGCAGGATGAGATTATTGCTCGACGTTACAATAGTTCGACATGATCTATTATATGACCTCGTATTTGTGTGAACTTTTATTGTATGACCTCATATTTGTGTGAACTTTTCTTGTATGAGCTACTATTTGTGTGAACTTTCTATGTTAAGATAGAAGTCATGAAGGTGTAGAAAGTATTTGTAGAAACTTTTTATCTTAGGTACATTACAAGAAAGTGCATACATTAATTATAAAAAATTGCGTACATCAACATCATACATAATTTAGACACTACTTGATTGCTACGACTACATTATTACAACTGCATACAATATTAGAACTACGACCCTGCATACATTATTAGAACTACGACTCTGCATACAATATTAGAACTACGATCCTGCAAACATTATTAGAACTACGACTCTGTATACAGTTGCCACAGGTGCTCGACTAGATCATTTTGAAGCTGAGATGAGTAGCTCTGTTTCTTATATCATGGTTGCTTTGAATAAACTCCATGAACTGAGAAAGCTTAGGGGTGGGCTCATGAGAAACTGTTACGCTTTCTTCCACATGATCGTAATTGTAGTCTTCCGGTCCTTCCCACTCATCTTCAATTATCATGTTATGCATGATGACACATGCTATCATGATTTGTTCGAGTGTCTCTTGATCCCAAAACCTAGCAGGACCACGGACAATGGCAAAATGAGCTTGCAAAACATCAAATGCTCGTTCAACATCATTTCTAGCAGCTTCCTGGACTCGTGAGAAAAGTTTTTTCTTATTCCCTTGAGGAGATGGTATTGTCTTCATGAATGTTGCCCATGGTGGATATATGCCATCTGCAAGGTAATAGCCCATTGTGTAGTTGTGATCGTTGATGGTGTAATTCACTTCCGGAGCTTGTCCTTCAGCAAGCTTTGCAAATAGATGGGACCGGTGAAGGACATTAATATCATTGTGTGAACCCGGTAAACCAAAGAATGCGTGCCAAATCCAAAGATCCTGTGAAGCAACGGCTTCAAGGACAATTGTGGGCTCGTGCACATGGCCCGTATACATCCCTTGCCATGCTGCAGGGCAATTTTTCCACTTCCAATGCATGCAATCTATGCTTCCTAACATTCCAGGAAAACCTCTTGCTTCTCCTATTGCAAGTAGTCTAGCAGTATCAACATTATTTGGGAATCTCAAATACTCATCTCCAAACACTTCCATAATAGCTACCACGAACCTTCAAGACTCTCGAGGACAGTACTTTCTCCAATCCTAATAAATTCATCAGTAGCATCCGCTGGTACTCCATAGGTTAGCATTCTAAATGCAGCGGTAATCTTCTGCAAAGGAGATAACCCTAGAACCCCTGCACTATTTCTTTTTTGCACAAAATAGCTATCATGCTCCACTACAGCTTGAACTATACAAAAAAACAAAGAATGAGCCATTCTAAACCTGCCAAGATATAAAGAAAAAAAAGAGGAGAGAATCAATAGGATTGGCAAACTAAAACATATTGAACAATATCAAACCTGCGCCGAAAGATAGTTGGGCCGTAGGTAGGAACCTCCGAAAAGTAGTCCTGGTATAGTCTAGCATGTCCAGCTTCTCTATTGCAGTTAATTACCCGATGGCTGGTACGAAACCGCCATGGCGTGGAGCATTCAACTGTTGATCTTGATCATGCACTACAAATACTGTAGCAACTATGAGTTTGTCGATGAGGACGATGACGAATCCATGAGCATTTGCTTGACGATGTTGTGACGCCTCATTTTGCTATATAGGAGAGGAGACAAATATGTGTGGGAGAAGAGATAGAAATATGGGAGAGCACACATTGCCAGGAATGGCAAATGGGCTTGCATATATAGAGTTGGAAAAGTAGCCGTTGGAAATATAACCGTTGAAAAAGTAGCCGTTATAAATTTGGCCGTTGGAAAAGTTGCCGTTGGAAATAAATTCGTTACTGTAAAAATCATCATTAAACAAATTGTCGTTTCAACTATAGCCGTTACGGATATAGCAAAAAGAAATAAGTTGGTAGTTATAGAATATTATTAAAATAGAGGAAAGAGAATATGGAGGTTGAGATATGGATGTTCTGTTGGAGTGGTGAGATAATATAGAGGGGGGAGAAATATGGATGACTAGCCATAATGAGATATGGAGGCTCATATTTGAATGTGCTGTTGGAATTGCTGTAATCTCTAATAGAACAAATCAAGTCTAAGCAACTATTTTACCCAATCTAAATATGTATAAAATGTATGCAGGGTTGAAGTATGATACTAATGCAGAAAAAATCATCACGAGTAGAGTTCGCATGAGAACGACCTAATTGAAGATTTACTGATCGTCGGTTACTATTCATTTAGGGCTCAGCAAAATTTTAGTTTTAGCTTCGGTTGTGTTATAAAGTAAACATGGATGAACCTATAATATGGATCAGTATGTGGTTCTATATATGCAAGTGAAAGATGCTTAACTAAATTTAAATTGGTGCAGAGGTAAATGCCAATTAAATAAATTATTATGGACGCTATGCGTAACTCAATCTAATAAATTTATATGACACTGGTAGACGTGAAATATGTGACATGGTGGATGCATGGTTTCAGGTTGGCGACAAAATAAGAATTAATTTAATTGAATTTAGCAAGTGAGAGTTATGCTTTATAATTTTAACCATGTTAACTATAAACAAAGAGGGGAAATTGTATTTCGATATTTTCTACAATAGTAGCATGTATGAGTTGCATACTAGAATGAAGTGGGCCTCAAAGGTGAATGCTGACCAAGTCCACTGTCTTGAGTCAAACGGCAGTGTGGCCCTTCTGTCATTCTCACATAAGCTCATCTCAAGTTTCAACATTTTCCATTGCTTAACTGACACGTGGGGCCACTTGACAGAGGCATATTATGTTAAGCAACCCATTTATTAAGTAACGTCATTAGCTCACTAATTAGATCACTCGGGCATCACATGCTGCATGCACATAGCGTGCAGCGCACTCACGATTGATACATGCGAGCAGAGAAAAACAGGGAGGGGGCCGCGCTTGGTTCTCCCAGGCTCGCCAGAGGCGACCTGAGCGCCGGTGGAGCTTGGTCCCAGAAGGGGTAGCTGGGGTGATGGCAGGCTTACGGTGGTGGTGTGAGGGGTTAGCTGTGGCCGGAGCAGCGCCAACTGCGAGCTCGGGCGGTGGCTTAGGCACGGGTCCGAGGGAGAGAAAGCTACGGACAGAAAGAAGCGCAGAAATACAACGCCGACTTATCTCCTCACCTGGAGCTCCAGAGGATCATTGGGGACGATGGCAAGCTGAACAAGAGTCAACGGCGGCGCCGGCGGATCCCATGGCGATGCTAGCTCCTTGCATGGAATCGAAGGAAAATATTCAGGGTGGTAGAACAGGCCTCATGAATCTTACTAAACCAACTAATTTAAGTACCCCTCACCGTATCGCTCGAGATGATCACGGCGAACTTTTGGCGGAGATGAAGACGACCCCGATCCGGTGTTCCACTGCATGGATTTGCAATAAATATCACAAGTGACTATCTGGGGGAGGATAGGAGAAGCATGGTGCAATGAAAAGCGGTGAGATCAACTCCTCTCACAGGAACAGGGACGGCCGTCGCGGGGCGCGGCCGCCGGAGTTGGTGGACGCCGTTCGCGTTCCGGTTGATCTAGGCGAAATGGGCAGAGCTCCTGTGTAAGAAAATATTCGGGACCGTGAGACGAACCTACAAGATCGTATGGTGGATCGCAAGACGAGCCATGGAGAGAGACAAGCTCAAGATCTCTCTGTGGAAGAGCGGAAATGGACGATCTCGTTGCCTCGTCTCGTTTGGGGGTGCAGGCAGTGAAGCGGAGGTGTTCCGGTAGGTCGGGCGGAGAGCTCTGCGGCCTAGTTTGCCCAAAGGGAGAGGGTGAGCTGAAGGGTGGTGTGTCAAGCACCATGCGCCACGGCGTCCCGCTCGCAGAGAAGGAGCGACGCGTGGGGACGACGCGGAAGAGAAGGCCTGCATGTGGGTCCCACAGATGGTGGGGCCGGTCTGTCAGAAGCAGAGGAGGAGAGGGAGCTACAGCTTAGCCTCCGATCAGGGAAAATGTCCAGAGGTGGAAGACGATGGATTCAGCCTGCGAGCTCGATCGTGAGCTTCTCTGGGCTGTACAGGAGAGATGGGCCAGATCAGGCCCATGTACAGGTAAGGGGTACGATATTCTCTTTTTTTTTGAGTTTAAGATTTTAAATTGTTATACAATTCAAACCTTAACTATTAACTATGGAAAAGTTTACAGAGGTAGTTTATATCATTTAAAACATCTGAGAATTTTCCATGATTAACTTAAGCCATATTTGACTGTTGTTTAAATTCAAGTACAATTTTTCCCTAAAATGGATTTGAACTGTAGCTAGGTGAAATATAATTTCATTATTTATGAAAAAATTATATTCATTCTCAAGAGGAAAATAAGACATAGATACAAATTTTTGTAAACTTTATTGAAAAAATGTACACCAAATAAATATTATAGTTCTGCCAATTTTGAACTTGAACAAATAACACTTAATTCAAAAACCAAATTAATTCCAAATCATTTGAAAATTTCAAAGACCTTATTTCAGGTATATTATAGCTACGGAAATTATTAGAGAGATATTTGGTTGATTTTAGTTTCACAAGTTTTTAGTTAAGTTGATTCTAGGATAATTTTGCATGTTTTAAGTTTAGGGTTAATTTTAGTTGCCCTAAATGCATAAATGACATGAGATGAATTCACTTTATTTATAATTACCATCAAGGGTCTTATTAGAAGGTTTTTACAAGTTGGGTCAGCACACGTGTCAAAATATTTTCAATTTAATGAATAGGATGGGCCAAAGGTAGAGACATTGAATGCTACCACAACTATGCATACTATGGTT
>JAGXJF010004123.1:0-112637 GCA_019208055.1 Stipa capillata
AATTTTAGCTCACATGCTCCAGGAAAACACCTTAGATCGGGTTTACTTCCCATGTTGTTCAAAGGCTTAGTAGCCTAGTTGGTACTGGGCCTTCTGCACAGGTTTCGTCTTGTTGGGTAGAAGTTCTGGTTTGATTCCTGGGTGAAGCGCTCTGTTCTGGTAGTTTATCCATTTTCACCGAACAGTCTTTTAAGCAACCGGATTGTACCAGGCGCCGGTTCCAGTTTATTCCGGTTGGACTGCCAGTCCGTTCTTGTTTTGAACTTCTCCCTCCGTCCAACAATGTAGGGCGTGCACGAAATTTAAGATCCAATTTGACTAGCAAGTAAACCAATAATATTGACCTATATGACACAAAAGTGATACTATTGGATTCATATTCAAATATATTTTCAAATGATATCATTTTTCGTGTTATATAATACATATTACTAGTTTAATTGATGGTCAAAGTGAACCTTAAATTCCGTGCACGCTTTATATTGTGGACGGAGGGAGTATTGTACGAGCCCACCTGGGGGAGGCTACTGTAAACTGCGGCTGCTGATAAACCTGACTGGTGGATGAGTACTTCATTGGTGCCAATGCCAACAACACTGACTTATGTTTCCAATTCCAGCTTGTAAGCTCAAATATAGAGTTAAGGGGCACCATAAAAGAAAAGCTATGGCTATATTTGCCAATTACAATCAGCGTGTCAGGATCTAGAGAAAAGAAAACGGAGTGCACATATATGGACAACGTGTGCAATATTATTGAAATGGAGTGCAAATAACTCTTGCAAAATGCAGCGGTCAACAGGCCGCACAGCAGTTTAAACACTGTCAACATTCTCCAATAAGTCAGAACAAATTCTCAGATTAGAAAACTCAGACACGCCGCGTGAGATATTATGATTGGAAGCATTTCTGTTAATTATTTGACTCTGCCACGTATAGCTGAACATAACAACTGCAAACGTTCATTTTTATCTAGAGAAGACAAACTGGATGGCATTGCACCCTAGCTAACTTTAAGCAATGCTATAGCTATGCTTAAGCAAAGATGCCATCATAGATTATTATTAGCTCCCACCAAGAAAAAAGATGTACATTGCTTGCTTATATGATAGATGGATAAACTAATTCAGATTCCATTAAGTTGTTGGTTAATGTTTTGACTCAGAAGCATCACGTGCCTCAGGAAGCATCTAAGAGCTCAAAAATACCACTGTCTCTGAGGATATTGTAGTATATTTTGACATGGACAGCCAGCATGTAAGCTAGAAAGAGAATTTTAACCCTTATTATCTCAGGTTTAAATCTAGTGAAGACGCAACAAACTAACTTTACTGTATCCATTACAACACATGGGTAAAAGTGGAAGTATTCCCCTCAATGTGTAGTTTCTCTATGCACCACAGAAGGTATACCTTGTATTAAACCAGTTGAACCCAGAAGCGAATTTCCAATATAAATTAAGTTCCTTCACTGGTAGGTAAAATCACGTCTTAAGAAAAGGAAAAGAAATGTCGCCAGCAGAACTCCTAAAATATTCCAATCATTAAGAAGACCAATCTATCTTCAATGGACAACAAGAATAACTTTATAACAGTTCGGTAGAACAATCAATACCTTTCAAGTTGAAACTTTATTCCAAATCCCAAGACACGCATGAGTTCCATAGAAAAAAAAACTGGATATTTGAGATTTTTTTTCACCTAAAAATAACAAACTTCTTGACCTGCAAAACATTAAGAACATTTTTTTCAAGAATGCTTACGTATCTGATTAAAAATTTCCCATCTAAAACTGAAGTATCTGATTCTGCAGATATATTCAATCCACATGCTAGACTTGTAGCTTACATCTAGGATTTTTCGCGATGCTTATACCAGAAGGTTTAGTTTCACAATTCCCACCAAGACTCACGAATATTTTCAAGTACATGAACATGTATGACATTTCACTTCTGTCACCAGGTGGCAAGTTCTGGAACTAAGCAGGTTATGTGCCTTATCAAATCAAGAGTTTGTTGCGCAATTCAAGATCCAAGCATGATGGCACGCGAAGTTTGTTGCTATGTTAACCGAAACAATTAAGTTGTCTGTTTTGCTGGACGAGAACCCTGCTGAGAACATAATTTTTCCAAAAGAAACAAAGATTGCACTTAGAAATTATGCAAGGGTCTCAATGTACATATCCTTCAGTTATGCTAGCGAATTGCTTATACAAGAATGTGGCTAATTGCACTTAGAAATTATGCAAGGGTCTCAATGTACATATCCTTCAGTTATGCTAAGCGAATTGCTTATACAAGAATGTGGCTAATGAGGTGCTCTACCAACATCAGTCCATGTCAAGGCACTCGTAAAGCTGACATACTAATCACCAATAAATATACGTACTCTAGTAAAACTATACATCAACTACAATAACTGTTATTAAGAGAGATATGATCAAATTACTGAACAAAAATGATTGAGAAATGTGAATATCAATCATTTTACGGTAGTGCCAGGGAACACGAGGCTTATCAAATAATACCGTGCCAGAAGGGGTATACCATAAAAAGAATCTAAATCGAAACATTCACACAATAGTTTCGCAGTGTGTGAGCTAGACACAAGTCCCAAAGCTGGTACAATACCCTGGAGAAGTACTTGAAATCAAGATTTTCTACAAAACACTACAAGACCATCAGTTAAATTTTTAGTCTAAAAGTACATGTACTTGTTGTATTCCAAACACGGCCAAGAGTCAATCCTACACTGGAGCTGAAGAATAAACTAATGGTCAAATCTGCTGCTATATACTACATATTCAAGATAACCCATCTAAGGGAAATATAATGAGAAGTCCCTTAGATGTGATATCAGAATCTTACAGGATGAGTTAAACTAATCATAGAACAATAAACAACAGGTATACTACTATATCATATTACAATATTTATGAGAATCTACATGAGCAGAAAGAACATGTACAATGACCTGCAAGGGGCTTTTTGGCCTGCAGCAATGAAACCAACACTAGCCAGAGGTCATATTCATATTCTTGAAGGTGGATTGCTATATAAAAGCAGGTCACTTCACCACATAAGTAGTTCGAGAGGAGTACAAACTACAAAATCATATCTTTTAGTGTCACTGCTGTACTTCAAGGCTAGTCCAAGTTGAAGGTTATCTGCAAGTAGAGTGGAAACAATGGTCAGAGGGAAGGTAAGAATAAGACGAATTGAGAACCCTGCCCACAGACGGGTAACCTTCTGCAAGCGTCGGAGGGGCTGCTCAAGAAGGGCCAGGGAACTCTCAGTGCTTTGCGATGCTGATGTAGGTGTCATCATATTCTCCTCTCAGGGAAAACTCCATGAACTGGCAACTAATGGGTGCGTTTCCAAATTTCATGCTACATAGTGAATTCGTAAGACTGACCACAATTCTGAGATGCTTTCCTTTGGTTCACTAAATGCAAGAAACATGCAAACCTTGGTTGAGAGGTACCAGAGCAACGCGACAGGAGGTCAAATGGAAACAAAGTTCTACAAAGCCAGGTCTACCTATTTACCTTGCAAGCTTGAAAACTTTCTAACTACTTGATAGGGATGTATCTAGTCAAAACCCATCTATGGGTGCTAACATATTAACTCTCCGAGTGAGCCATCAGATGAGCTTGAGTGGATCACATTAAGTGGAATTGGGGAGCACATAAGTGTGCAATTTTGTTAGGAAAAACTGATATGTTTATTAAGTGAACAAACAAACATAACCTTTTTGTTATAACACTAAATAACTGATTTTTCCTTCACAATGATACCAAAGACAACTGATATGTTTATTATGTGAACAAACAAACATAACATTTTTATTATAACATTAAATAACTGAATTTTCCTTCACAATGATACCAAAGACAACTGATACTCTTTTGCACCAGACAACAGGTAGCAGAACCCGAGATTTTCATCATAAGGGAAGAGATAGGTCTACTACAGCAGGGTCTAAGGTAACCTTCCTTTTAAGAAGATGGATCATTACATATCTTGCATTGAAAATGGATTGGAGTAGCCTAATGAGGCATTAATGCTTGCTAACATTTCAGTCCCTGCAATGGACTGCTAACATTTTCATCACATCTGCATCTTGCAATCTACAATGAATTGTTGACAACCGTCTAACGTTGGGTATCGCTGCAATACTGCATGACCAATGTAGAAAGTAACAAATGCAAAAGTACAAATAAAGCTGCATGAAGCCTTAAGTTGGATCCATGGTCATTATGAAATGATGATTTAGAGCTTAGAACAAGAAACTGCTGATATTTGGTAAGGAACTTCAATTCATATTTTATTACCATTAAGATGAACATAAAAAAAATTGAATCAGGCATCAGAAGAAACCAAATCAATTCTCAGTTTCCATGCAAACAATTGGTTTCCAGTAATCCAATGAGCAGTGATAACTTGTGACCATGTAGAAATTAATTACTACCAAGCAGGTCAAGCCAAGAGCACAAGACACTTCACCAGGCAAAAACAGGAAACTAATACTAGAAAGAGAACTGCATCCAAGCTTGTATAGTCACTTTAATTATTTTCTAATCAAGAACTTGCAACTTGATCATGACTGGATGAGGTGGTTCAGACTGACATAAACATCACCAATTTAGTCAAATCATAATGAGACTTTTACAGTCATTTGTATGGATGTAATGTGTACTGACATATACTACAACCTCAGAAAAATGATAAGTGAAGCACAGCAGGTCCACATATGGAGGGGGAGCAGGGGGACATGACACTAGGTAAACTGCATGCGCTAGAGAAAGGTCTTGAGCTATGATTCACCAGATGCGCTCCACAAAGGTAAGACATCTGCTTCCACTCCTTTTTCTTTCCGTAATTCTTGCAGAGAGTGCAATAAACCAATATGACATACCCCCATCAGATGCAGATCATGCAACAAGAGATACAGTTTCTTAAAGATAAGGTCAGTCTCAATGGCTTATATCTTTTTTCTTATTCTAAAAAGGTTCCTTTTATTTAAGCACATATTTTTGTTTCTCCACAAGAGAAATAAATAACGGAAATAAAAGTCTATAACAGCAAAGAAGTAATACTTAAATCAACCATGGATTGGTAGATTTGACAGTCTGTGGTTCTGAGAAAAATATAATTACTTCGAAATATATTATAAAATCCTGAGAGTATAATGCTAAAGAACTTTTGTAATATTGATTGGAAAATTTCAATTGCTTGGCATTGCATAGTTAAGAATATTATAAAATGTCAGCAAAACAAACCCAAATTTGAAATACACATTTAGGAGGGATAAATATAATTTGGCCTCTAAAATTTAGGCTTGAATGCAAATTACCCTCAACTTCTCAAGGTAGCAGCAAGCAAAACAACCCTCCATTTGTATGATACGTCCAACATTACAACCTTCATTAGATCTGCAATAGAACTTCACATGGACAACTGACAACTCATAATTTTCAAAACAATGTACAAATATGCAACTATACTTCCATCGAAATTATTAAAAGGTGGCCTAATTTATAATCAGACCAGGATCAAAGGGCGTTATTCTTTCACTCAAAAAGTTGAAATTGTAATTTGCCCTTAACACTGAACTACTGGGTTTAAGGATCATGTTGCCATTTCTTCCTATTTACAGATATGAAACAGCTGTTACACTATCTGCAGCCTCAACATTTATTTACACACTATCTCATTCTTCAATAGATTATCGTATTCACCTCCCAAAGCACATGGTTATGAATATAGTTCTTCATTTCTTACTGAAAAGCACAGTCATACACTGGTAAGGAAACTTAGAATTAGCTCTAATCATTTTCACAATATTGAACAGAATTTTAATATTCACTTTTGTTGTTTGTATATGCTATTGCACACCTTTTTCGTGCATTATGGATATATTACCAATGTTATAAGCAGTGCCAGAATATATCTTATGATATTTGTCAGCAAAGATTTGCACAACTCTGAATAGAAATATAGGATTTAGTTTTATTGAAAATGTACAAGTGCTGATGATATCGTATGTTAATTATTATTTTTTATTCCAATGGCCAGGTGAAAGAACAGAATGACTCATGATTATGCGCTGAGTCTCTTTGGGTCTCCATATTCAACACATCCAGTTACCAATGAAAATTGTTTCTTTTCAATCTAGTTTGTGAACTACCCTCGTCAATGTTATTTGATGTGTGTCTACGACATGTTCTATCATTCAGAGTGCAAGTTGTACTGAATAATCCATATGAATTGAACTGTACTGTATTTGGTGCTCTTCTGACTGAAGGTGTATCCTGTTACTATTTTGCAATCTAAGAATGTGGAAGAGTTCCCTTAACATTGAGTAGCAGGATAGTCGCAGAGGGGAGTTCATATGCTAGCCCTGCAAATCCCATTTGGACAGCCATGACATGAATGTGTGAAGTATTCTAGCATGTAAACTTGTTTGACTGCTCCATGATAAATCATACAAATAATCATAATCCTATATTCCTGTGTTGTGCTTGCCCTCTGCCTTACCTTGTATTGCACCACATATTTCTTTGAGTCAAATTACACAACCTCATCAACAAGCCAAAGTTGACATAACTGCCAGTGAGTTCACATTTCAAAATGAGTCCTTAAGCTACTTGGCCCTTTTAATACGGCACTCTCATTGCAATTCGCACACAGTATAAAGTATCACAGCAAGTAAAACGCAAAATTTCGCAACGAATGCAACTTTCACGCAGTCAGGGGAGTGGGCTAGCTAAACACAAAATAGTAAAATTACGCAATGTCATGTAACGCGCGTGCAGGGCTACGGAGGAGGAGGAGGGGGAACACGCGTGACTCACAGGAGCGCGATGAGGACGAAGAGGAGGAGCGCGGCGACGAAGGAGTACTTGACGGCGGCGGCGAAGATGGACGCGGAGATGAGCACCAGCTGCAGCAGCAGCGACGAGCCTGCCCAAGCCAGCGCCCCCGTCAGCGCCACGGCCACGGCGTTTTCCGGCGCCGGCGCGAGCAGCTCCCCCCACCGGATCTCCGACAGCGCCGGCAGGGACGGCCCCCCGCCGCTGCTTCCCCCCCTCCGACGGTGGCCCCCCGCCGCCTCCGGAGGCTCCGCAGCAGACCTCTAGCCGGCGGGAGCGGACACGGTAGGGAGCCCTCGGGCTCAGGGTTTTGAGCTCGCGGAGAGGAAGCAGAGGTGGAATCGGAGCTCGGATTTGCACCGCCATGGGAGGGAGGATGGGAGCGCGAGGCCGCGACGGAACAGGGTTTGACAGGTGTGGATCGCATTGGGAGGGTACTAGGCGTAGGAGCGCGCGCTCGTCGCGTCCATCCGATTAGGAACCAACGGTCCAGATCCACCGTTCGCTTGACCGATTCCCGACGTGGAGCCAACCCCGAAGAGTTGCCCACTGCCGCGCGTCGCAAACGATTACCAGTTATCACCACATCAATCAGATTCCTATTGCAATCGCATGCCTTAGCTTTCCTTGGCAGAGCCGGATTCAGAATCCCTCGAGACTTTAGATCTCGCGGGAACCACTTCCTCGGAGAAACCTTCAAGTTTCATCGCGACCCGTTTGATCGAAGAAGTTCGCAACCCACAAGCTGTCCTCCTGCTCGGTGATCGACGCGAGACCGCCTCTGATGGGACGCGGCGGTTCGGCGACACGTGGCTGGTCCTCCTCGTCACCTGCCTGGTCCCATCGTGCGGCGGCGGAGATCAAAGATCAACGCCACGGAGTGGAACCTCCACCTCCGCCTGCCACCCGATGTCACCAGCGGCAAGAGCCGAACGTTCGATGTGCGCGGCCAAGAGCTCTATACTGGCGTCCCCGACGTCCACGTCCTCAGGTGGAGTGACATCACCGTCGGCTGGATGACCTTCGTCCACCATGCCAACTACAGGAGGTTCCCCCTGCGCACTATGCCCATGGCGCTGTCAGAGGAGACGGAGAGCATGTGTGGTCGCCGCTCGGGCTCACGTTCCACCGTAAGACGAGAGACCTCTACATCACCGACGCGTACATGGGGCTTATGAGGGTTGCCCGGATGGTGGCGAGGCTAAGGTGCTGGCGACCCAGGCGGATGGTGTCCCGTTCAACTTTGTCAACGGCATCAACATTGATCAAGCTACTGGTGACGGGTATTTCACCGAGCAGCTTAACCTATCAACAAAGGTAAAGAAAAAAAATTCAACGTTTAAACCAACAACAGTGTACATATTTCAATAAAAATTTTACTTATGTGGTACTTCCTCCGTCTTAAAATGTAAGATATGTATGCATATCAAAATTTGTAATTACATCTATAATATGTGTCACATAACTAAAATATTATAAATCTAACCATAAATCTTGGAATACATATACGACTTATATTTTGAGACGTATATGTACAAATAAATCTATGCACAGGTTTAACACTGAATAAAATAATGATGAACGCGAATGCAACCGGAGGCTACTAAAGTATGACGTGCAGACAAGCGTGTCACCATGCTGAAGGGGTGGCCTGCCATACGCCAATGGCCTCGCCGTCAGCCAACGTACATCCTCGTGGCGCACACGGTGCCGTGTCAGGCTTTCTAGAGGCCGGCCAATATGAGTTGCTTGCCGACCTGCCAGGCTACCCAGACAACAACGTGAGACACGACAAAAAGAGTGGATACTGGGTGGCCCTTAACTAGGAGAAGGCGCGGCCCAACGCGACGGCTACGGTGAAGCACTGGGTGGGCTCCGGCTCAACAGCGATGGCGTGGAGGTGGAGGAGCTGACGGCAGCCACGGGCGTGACCGAGTGGAACGGCAAGCTGTGGCTGGGGTCCGTCGAACTCGATTACATCGGCCTATTTTCGTAATAATTCGTTTACATCGACAATTTTTAGCAGAACTATATATTGTTATCGGTGAAATGAGGCTAATTAGTTGGTATAGCTGGTAGATATATCTGTTCCATGTGTCACGACTCGTATCTACTGTGAACAGAGCTGTTGTTCTTTGCCGAAGTCGGTTTCCTACTTTTCTCTTCTGTTCTGAGTCTAGCGTAGTGGTGTGGTGCTTCTGGTAGAACTTTTGATCGATGGGGAAATTTCGATTAGCTTCCGTCGCTGCTGCAAAAATCTCAGTTTCGATATTGATGGTGTTTGGTACGGGCAATATGGATCACAAATATGAATAAATCTAACGAGTACAATAGCTTATCATATTTATCCGTGTGTTGCACGAGACAAAACAGAGATGTCTAAAGATATTGAAAAAAATGATCGATCTATTTTATAAATATATGTGTTAAAATTAACTCGCATGTAGTTTCTCACAACAATCATTGATATCTTTCTCTCACGTTCTTTCTTCTCTAGCTATCACTTATATTTCTCTCTTCTTCTCTTTTCGTCATCCCCTTAACTTTGCCCCTAGCTTTGTGGTTTCTTCACTCTAGCGTCATCCTAATCCAATCTCCGTCTCTCTACCGTTATGTGCATGCCCTCTCCAACTTCGGTGAATCTCTATCACGTTTTCCAGCGACTCTAGCTATACCACTTTGAAATTAATTAAAGAAAGGTTGGGGTTATTAAAAATCAAGGTTGACCGAAAACCCGGAATGGATGGATAAATTTTACTTTTAAAGCCATACAATGAATGGGAGATTTGAGACTGTGATTATGGTCTCATCAAATCAATCAAGATAGACATTAAGTTTGTTCAAATTCGAGTCTGAATGAATTTTGATGAGTTTGATCAATGTAGGCCATCGGATTTCACTTATCTCCTAATCCAACTCAATTCAGAAAAATAAAACACTAAAACCCACCCCAAGCTGTGATCGATCTCCTCTCATCTCACCCTCCCTCCAAGCTGTCGCCGCCTCTTTCCGCGCCGCCACCACCATGCGCCACCGGTGGTAGAGCTATGGCTATAACTACACCTCTCCAATTCCGTTCATTAATTCTCATAAAGGGACTAATCAGAGAATACCTTTGCAGCATGGACCTCGAATTTGACACGAATTTGTCAAATTTGACCAAAATCCCTAAATTTCCCTTCCTCTTCTTCTTCCTTCTTCTTCCTTCTCCTTTCTCTTCTCCTCTTCCTCCTTCCACTCCTTCCCTTTCTTCTCTTCTCCTTACCCAACTGAGCTCCTCTTCCTCCCCTTGGACGGCAGCTAGGGCAGACTGGCTAGGAGGGGAGGTAGCTCAGCTGGGGTGGCAGCGATTGGCAGCAGTGCACGGTGATGGTGGCGCAGCAAGGAGGAGCGGCAGCTTCTTCTTCTTCTTCTTCTTCTTCTTCTTCTTCTTCTTCTTCTTTCTTCTCCTCCTCCTCTTCTTTCCCCTTCTTCCCTTCTCTTCTCTTTCCCTCAACCAAGCCCCTCTTCTTTCCCTTGGTCTGCAGCTAGGGATTCCCAGCTATGAGGGAAGGCGAGTGAGATGAGAGGAGAGAGAGAGAGAGAGAGCACATGTTGGGATGATTTTATTGTTTTTTAAAAATTGAGTTAAATTAGGAGTTAGTTAAAGAAAAGATTAGAGAAGAGAGATTCGTGTGAGTTGGTTGAGAAAAAAAAGGGACGTACCATCACATCTATAACTACTATTAAAAGCACGAGTTAAATCTTTTCTAAAGCCACCCCATTTTTTGTACACAGAACAACTCCACCCATCAGATCAACTCCATCCAACGGACCACAGGCTTGCCGTGTTTCGTCCCCGCAAATTTTGTCGATCCGTCGGATCAAACGCTGATCACGTGCGCCGCTCGCGATGTCGCCCGTAGGATCGCGCCACCGCACGATTGCCCTCCCCTGTGCTCCGCCTCCACGCCCCTGCTTGCCTCCTCCCCCGCCCGTCCCTGTCTGTGCTCGGCCTCCTCGCCCTTCTTGCCTGCCCCCGCCGCCGCATTCCTCCTCGCCGCCTCAAGCGCCTCAGGAGATCCTCCCATCTCTCCCCGTGCCCCGCCGCCTCCCCTTGCGCCGTGCCCCGCCGCCCCCTCCCTCCCTCTCGCCCCGCGCCCCGCCGCCTTCCCCTACGCCAGATCTGGCGCCTTCCTCCTCCCCCACCCAGCCGCCCCGTCTTCCTCCTCCTCCTATTCTCCGCCCGCACCCTTCCGTCCTCCTCCCGTCGCCAGCGCGGGCCGCTCGGCCGCCGCCGCCCTCTCCCTCCTCGAGGACTCCAGGTGGCGTGCGCCGGGCTCAAGGCGGACGCGCGTCAACCGGGCGCTCGTCAACCGGGCGCGCGTCGAGTATGCCAGAGCCACCGCCTCACCGTCGAGGACCCCGTCACCGTCGAGTACATCACGCGCTACATCACCGGCCTGTAGCAGAAGTACACGCAGAGCGGAGGGGTTCGCCCCTTCGGCCTCTCCACCCTCATCGTCGGCTTCGACCCCTACACCGAGAAGCCCGCGCTCTACCAGACCGACCCCTCCGGCACCTTCTCCGCCTGGAAGGCCAACGCCACCGGCCGCAACTCCAACTCCATGCGTGAGTTCCTCGAGAAGAATTACAAGGAACCATCAAGCTCATCATCCGAGCCCTCCTTGAGGTATAACACTACTTCACACCCAATTATCCTGTCCTGCCAGTAGCTAGATTCAAAATGCCTTTTTTTTCTTTTGTTACTAAGGGGGAACCACTATACCAGATTGTGCATTCCAAAAGATTATACCTTAATTGCTGATGTGAAGACAGATGCCAAATGGTACATAGAGATTAATTAGCATAGAAGGAAAAATATAAAATCTCTTTTATTAGTAATAATATGGCGACTGACTGATCTAATTGGCTCACCATATGGCGCTGAGCCGCTGACAAAGGAACTAAGCTGATCTTACCCGGGGTGCTACTGGAATGCGCAGATCTAGAATTTGTGAGTCAGATCAAATGCCCTGAAACCTGTTATAATCAGCTGAGTACAAATGGAAACTAAAATAGAGTTGGATAAGATCTATTTGTTGCATTTGCTTGTATCTGGGATGTTATTTGATGGTCTCTAGAGTACATGCTCATAGCCTTATAGGTATGGCCTATGGTTTTGCTCCTGTAGTCTCATCAATAAATTCTGACTGGTTCACAGTTTGTGATGTGGATTTCACGGACTTGTATTTTCTTGGTCAACTATTCAGGTGTAAGCGTATTTTCAAGAGCTGTTATTGCCCTCTTAATGGTCATCTTGTATTCGTTGCAAAATTTGGAAACTTGGCTATGCCTTTGGCAAGTGCCAACTTCATTGTTGTTTTCATATTATTGTAGCATATATAAGATGTGTAAATGTGTAGTTCATTATATGTAGGGGGAAATGCATATATGCCTCTGTAAGTATGTAATGTAGAGTTAAGTTTTTCCCTCTCAGATAGCATCTCAAGTTAAGTTTGAATATACTGGAGAGCATAATTTCTCAAATGTCAAAATCTTTATCTGAGCCATATTGGCAACTTTTTTACTTCAATCTATACTACTAATTAGGAAGCAAATAGTTAAAATCATTCATTCAAGCAACAGAGCCGGATAATTGCGGAATGACATGCAATTATGTAACCTGACAAATGAGTACATTTTTGTGTGTGTTCTGTTCTATTGCTAATTCACTTCCATTTATTATGTAGCTTATTGAGTTGACCTCCAACATTTGTTTTACCACTCTCTGTATTTGTTTCTTGCTTAAATGCTGTCTAGGAGCTGTATCACACTTACTGCTTTGAGTAGATATATATTTATTCTTTCTAGCAATATCATGGCTCTGCTGCTATTGATTTACTAATTTGGTAATGTTTATCTCTGTAGACTAACCTACCTGAATTCGAGGGACCAGAGAAAATTGTTATTTGGCGCTATAGTGATTTTGAGTGGTTGCATGATCGCCTTGCTGAGAAGTACAAAGACATTTTTATACCTCCCCTTCCAGAGAAGAATGCTGTTGGTAATATGGCAAACTATATTTGTCAACAAACTACTTATATTCTCTCTAGGGCAGAAAAATATCTGGACTACTGAACCGTAGTGTCAGAATGTGTTCCGTTACTTACTAGGCTGTTGTTATTTTGCTTTACCCTTAGAGAAATTCTGGTTTAGCAAAGAGTATTGAGTCGCCAGGCTCTAGACCTACTCATCAACAGAATAGCTTCACACCCTGAACTTAAGCAAAGTGAATATTTGAGGATATTTTTGCAGGCAGATGAATTTTATTATTGTTGCAAGTTTTTTTGTGCATAAATTCTTGAGTTTTCACATCTTTGTTACAGCGACATATGAATGATAAGTGTATTGTTTGTTCTAGCCTCTATCATATTATAAAGGCACACACACCACATTGGTGTTCAGCATAGAAGGTGATCGATGCAGTGTAGGGAAAGTGTTTGGTGAAACGCCGCTTCCAGGACTTCTTCGTATTTTTTCTTCAGTTGTCATCTATGTTGTCTATGTTCATAATGAGTTTTCTTGACGAACTGCTTTCTGGGTGTGCAGAATATACAAGAGGATTCTTCCATGTTTGTCTAGTCATGTAGCACAGTTCTCGCGGAGAGTGTCTGGTAGTAGAGGTCACTGCTTCTTCGGCTTCACAGTTGTTGAGGTACTTTATGCTACTCCTCGATGAAGAATTGTCATGCCCAAATTTTTTTATGGTCTCAGTGTTTTTGTGATGTAGTGTAAAATAGTAAATTCATATGTCAGTGAACAAGTGCGCAACCTTAAGTCCCAGTAACTTGGGATTCTTCTCCTCCATGTTTAAGGCTTTGAACAGACTCTTCTCTTTGTGGAATTTCTCTATCCTTTGTTGGGTGATCACTGTTTGGATGGAACAACTATTCCGCTGCTTGATATGTTTTGACTTCAATACAATAAATGGTAAATTTTACTTTGTATTTCTAACAGCCATTGGAATAAAAGAAATTTGTTGAGGTTCTCTTTTGTATATAATTCATTGTTGGTGAAGATATGCTGAGCCTGAGACCCTCTTTTCATCTTACTTTTTACTGCTTTTTTTTGTTCTTTGACTGGCATTATCCAATGTACAGCCCACAATTTCCTGGTGTGTTTGTTTATGCACTGAAACTGTGATGCTTCTGCACTTAATAACATCTATTTGTTTTACATGGAGCAGTGATGGTGCTGCCGCATTAGTATTGGTGAGTGGGCAGAAGGCTCAAGAACTTGGACTGCAAGTCCTTGCAAGGATCAAAGGATTTGTCGATGCAGCTCAAGTAAGCCACAGTACCAGCTATGTTAGTAGGAATGTAGGAATCTGTATTCTCTGGAATAGTTTTATGTAATTACAGTAACTTAAGGTTACTCACTATCAAAATTAATCCCGACTGATATTTTTAACTACCAATTTTGTTATGCAGGCTCCCGAACTATTTACCACTACCCCAGCACTTGCCATACCGAAGGCTCTCACGAGTGCTGGCTTAGAGTCTTCTCGTGTTGATTTTTACGAAATCAATGAAGCCTTTTGGGTATTTCTTGATCATTTTTTTTACTATTTACTAATTGCACTTTTGTAGTGATATTTATTTTTACTTCTCAATATAGGCTGTTGCACTTGCAAATCAAAAGCTTCTTGGAATTCCTTCAGTAAGTGCTGCCTTGGTTTAACTTCTATTTTTTCTAGACCTCAGAATAAGTTAATATTCTTGTCAGAAAATGCATCTTGATTTGTTTACTATTTTCTATTCACCAGCATTATTTGTTAGTCTAATCTACAGATTGTAGTTACTACTTTCCGTGCTAACAACAGCTGTGCTTGCAGGAGAAGATTAATGTACATGGAGGAGCTGTGTCTTTAGGACACCCTCTTGGATGCAGTGGTGCTCGCATTCTGGTCACCCTTCTTGGTGTAAGTATTTATCTTAGGTGTCGTTTTGTTTCCTGATCATCTGAGACAGAGTCTGTTCTTTAAAGATGGATTCTGTTTTTAGAGTCATAGAATATGGGGAAGTTCTTTAGATATTGTGTGGCTAATCTGTTCTTGACCTAAAATAAAGAAACAGATATTCCCTGGTCCTTCCTCGCCGACATAGTCCCATCAGTTAGTTAAATGGATGTACTTCTAAACCAAAACCTCGGTAAATAATTGCACAGCTAGACAATAGAGAGAACAAAATAGACGGTGCAAATGAATCTAGAGAGATCGACTAGACATCAACTTGGGATTACATGGTACCTGACAAGCTGAAGCTGACAAAGATCAAGATACCCAAGATGGGCGTGAGTTGGTATTCTAAAAGTTTTTGGCCAAGCCGAGGTTTTAACTGTTTATTATGCAAGGAAAGCTTTGCTGGAACATCTATCACACTACAAGTTGAGGAGAGAACATATTCGGAACATCTATCACCAGCAATTTATGTAATGAAAGATTATGTTTGCATGTGTATGCATGTTTTTAAAGCTTGCCAAGAAGAGTTCACAAGGGAAGAAAGGCAATATGCAAGGTACATGACTGTAGAACTCTAACTGTGTCTATATATATGTGTGTGTCGTTTGTTGGAATTATGTTAGAATAGATATAACTTCAGAATTTAGAAATGACTCATATTTGGTGTGGTATATATTGGGCAATACGACTGTATTGCGTGTGTTTGATTACTATTTTTTAAAAAGAATTGGTAAAATTGTACTATGACCATTATGACTTATAGTATTTTATGATTGCAATTTCCATCAGTTGAAACGTGTATTGCATGTGCACACTTACTATTTTAAATAAATGTTGAGTTTTAATATTAAGCAATATTATTATACTTTATTTTTATACTCACGTAAATTTTACATGCATTAGTTGAGACGTGCGTTGCACGTGCACGATTACTAGTCACCACTAGCTGCCCTCCTAAGAAGGGAGGCGGCTCGGCTAGGGCAGCGGTGACCGGCAGCGGCACACGGCGGTGGCGGCTTGTGTGAGTTAGTTGAGAAAAACGGGGGACGTTAAGAGTTAGTTAAAGAAGAGATTAGAGATGAGAGATTTGTACGAGTTAGTTGAGAAAAATGAGGGACCCTAGGAGTTAGTTAGAGAAGAGACTAGAGAAGGGAGATAGTAAAGATTATCTAGATCCGATAATAGAACATTTAGGGAGAAGTGCCTTCAGAAAGTTTAAATAAAACTGGTATTGTACTTGAACAATTGATGAATCAGATAGTGCGGTTGGTAATTCCTTTATTAGTTTCTCAGCATCAATAAACTAGAAAGAATATTTAGATTTTAGAAGCAACATGATATGGCTAAAGTTTTACCAAGAAATGAAATGATCACAGGTACAAATTAGTGAACACGTATAAAACTTGCTTTCATGGAAACCTTGTGATGCTACTCGTGTATGGTCACGTCGGAATAACTTTTTTAAAATATAAAACAAATCTCAGCATTCTAACAGGTTGTAGCATGCAAATTTCAACATATATATATATATAACTTTATGCAGGGATAGAAATTAAAAAAATAAAAGATCTTTCTTTATGTAAAAAAAAGGATAGAACTTTAAATGACAATGACATATGGATCATTTATATGAAGTGACGAAAAATTAGTCAGCGATGACATGTATTATCTGTATGGAGGGATAAAATTCTACTAGCACATGACTTATATCTAGTTATGTAGTCGGGTCACATCGTGTCAACAAACAAGCTACATTGACCTTTACCCAGGAGCAGTCTCAAATCGGATGTTGGAGACAATGTCGAGCAGCAGCTCCAAGAGCTCACGAGCTGAAAGGACCTTAATGACTAAGATATCGCCTAGAGGGGGGTGAATAGGCAATCAAAACTTCTAATCAATTCTAGCCAATTTAAATGCGGAATTAAACTATTGGCTATGAGCAAGATTATCCCCGACTAGATCTTGGTTCAACTAGTGCACAAGCAACCTAATCAATTGTATATGATTTCAAAGCTAGGTTGATTAGCAAGCAATACTATATGGCAAGCAAGCAATTCAACTTTTATAGGAGATATACAAGTAATGTATTGCAAGTACGAAATGCGATATGTAAGGAGACAAGGGACAAACGATGTATGACCCGGAGTTCGAATATCCACCGATATCCTACGTCTCCGTTTAAGGACCCGATCACATTTGATCAAGGTTGGGCTCCCTCTCAAGCCACTTCCTCTCGAGGACTCTCCGAGTCTCCTCGACCACTACGGCTAGCTCCTTCCTCCACTCCCGGAGATGGCGAGCTCCAAAGCCACTTTACAATTTCCCGGGTCTCTTCACAATCTTCACGAAGAGATCACCGAGCTCACAACCACCAAACTATCTAAGAGTCGGTGGCCTCCAAGAGTAACAAACTCCCGGACACGCGCTCGAACACAATCGATGCTGAATGCTCAAACTCACGCAACTAATGCGCTAAGTGTGGGCTACCAAAGCACCACACACCTCTCACACCTCTCTCTCTTTTCTCACTAAGTCACAAAGACTTTGAATCTCACAAGATATGTTTGGGAGAGGAGAGGAGAGCACTCAAAGGTGGAACACCAAGTTCTAAGACCTCACAAGCCACTGCACAAAGCAAAGAGAGCAACCCCTCCACACTAGGAGGGCAAGGGGTATAAATACCCCTCTCACAAAAACTAGCCGTTGGATTTAAATTAACACATCTGGACATTCCAGGCCTAGCCCCGGAATGTCTGGATACACAAATCTAGCGGCTCCAAACTAGCCGTTGGGAGCTCGGCAACACATCCGGACATTCGGGGCACAACCCTGGATACTCTGGATACACAAAAACAACACGTCCGGACTTTCCGGGGTAACATCCCCGGACATTCCGGACCAACACCCGGACACTCCAGGCATACCCAGATACTCTGGGACTCTGGCTGAGAGCAACACACTAAGCGGCTCAACAACACCCGGACACGGACACTCAGAGATTCTTGCTGAGAGCAGCACACAGCTACTCAACAACACCCAGACATTCCGGACCGGCCCAGATACTCTGGGTACCCACCCGAGAGCACACCAAAATGGCTCTAGGATACCCGGATACTCCGGACTTGTCCGGATACTCCGGATACACAACCCGAAAGCAGCCCTAGCGCAAGCCAGGCCGGTCAGACCGCCTCCACTCAGAAAGAAACCTAGAACACTAAGTTCTAGATTTCCTGACAAACCCCGACACGCACACACCCTAGGTCTGAGCATCCGACAACCGATATGATCGCGCTACACGTCCGGTAGCCCCTCTTGATAGTACGGCTATCGAACCTATAACCCGGTCTCCCACCAAGCTCCATGAGACCGGCAAAACTAGAAACCCTAGTCTATGGCATACCTTTGCCTTGAGCAATCCTTGCCGGACTTGACGAACACATCATCCAAGTCACGTCGCTTCTCATTGCTCTTCTAAGCTTGTCATCAACTCCACTTGAGCTTGATGACGATCTTCATCCTCGTTCCCCACCTCAATACTCTCTCGATCTTCGGAAGCTTGATGAAGTCCAAATGATAGCTCCACATGCACCAAGCATAGGAGGCTTTCTTTTCACATTATCTTCATCGGTTCCCCACTAAGGCTTGAACCGCAAGCATCAAGTTCATGAGTCTTCACCGTGCTCGACTTGATCTTGCTCTTCCATTTGGCACATTTGAATATCTCGATTCAACTCTTGCCACCATATGAACCTAACCCCGACTCACTCTCAAACACATAGCATGTGGGTTAGTCCATAAACCTAATTGACAATCTCATATCTTTGTTACTTGGTCCATCTACCACAAGCGGCAAAGTCTTCTTTGCTTGATTGTCAACTTTCTTCAATCCAACTCATGGATTTAATCTTCGACCTTTTAGCTCAACATATGAGCCCATGGATCCTAACCCCAACACACTCTATCACAAAGCAAATGGGTTAGTCCATAAGACATTATTGACGACTATATACCTTAGTCATTTGAACCCCTCAAATGACTTAGCCTTCACGCTTATCGTCAATCTTCTCGACTCCAACTCATGGACTTCCTCTTGTTCTTCGCTTAGCTCAACATATGAGCTTCACGCACCTCGATCATCTTTGAGTTCACTCCTTGAACTACAATCTTGATCATCTGAGATCTTCTTCTCTCTAGCTTCTTCTTGATCACATGAGCATCACCTAGAACTCATTTATCTCGATGCATCTCTTTTGATCTGATGGCATTCCTCAATGAATCCATGCTCTATCAACCATTGCATCACCTACGGAACAACCTTCAAACAATTCTCACCTAATTGTTAGTCCATAGGTATTGTCATTAATTACCAAAACCATACTTAGGGGCTAGATGAACTTTCAATCTCCCCCATTTTGGTAATTGACGACAATCTCACTAGAGGGTTATATTTGAAAATTAAAGTTCTAAGTATACATCTCACCTGAGAATAAGATGTATGCTAAGAACAAGTTTTGGTAGCATCAAACATCACAAGGATGTTTAAGGTTACCAAAACCGGTTTTACTAGCATCAACACCACTAAGGTTTTGATGTTAGTAGAACCAATCATATGTATAGAGTAGAGTCCCCCACAATCTATGCATGTGTGAATGAATCTTGAATATCATTACATATATTGTTTATTTCAAATTTTATGGAGTTTCACTTATACATATGAACTATAATAGCAAGCATGGTAATATATATATATCAAAATTTAAAGAAGCATGCAAGCACCAAGGATATCACAAAGATATCTCAACAACCATGCAACACATGCAAATTCAACTATGCCAACTTCTCCTCCTCCATAGAAGCCCTTTCACAAATTTTCCCAATAAAAGCAAGAACCTTTAAATAGAAATATAACCTCTACAAATTCTCCCCCAATTGGCATCAATGCCAAAATGGAAGAATTTTGGAGGACTTGCCAAGCACACTAGCTATCTTCCACAAAGAAAAGATCAAAGACTAATGCATCACCACGTGTAGTATGAGCTCCCCCCAAAATGTGTGCATTTATCATAATTTGAGTGAAATCAAATGCACTTACCCGATTATGAACAACCGAAGGAGATCACACTATACTATGGATTCACGGAATGCAATAGCATGTATCAAAGGTAAACATGCATCCAAAAGATCCAAAAGACATATCTTGGACAAGAGACAAAAAGATACCAATTGAAAACTTATTCCAATTGAAAGCAAATCAAGAATATGTCCAAAATATATCTAAATGCGAGTGCACCAAGAAATATGCAATAAAAGGAATAGGCACTCTTTAGCTCCCTATACCCATCCTAATCTACTCCCCTAAACTCCCACAAAGGAAGAAGAGAAGATGTCTATCAAAGCTACTAAGGATGGATCAATGATAAGGAAGCAATAGACTTAGCTCAAATTGAACATGGCAAATTTTTGATATTATAACAAATTTGCGTTTATCACAAAATGTCAACATCTCATAAGCTTAGATGTTTAAGAAAGCCACTAGAGGGAAAAATGGACTAGAGGAGAGAGTTCTACACATCCCAACTAGCAGAAGAAACCAAGTATAGCAATAGTTGAGATGTTTCGAACTAAATCCTATATACCTCATGCAGAATAGATAATTTTTTCAATTTTTCATCAATATTGCACATGAGAGAGACTTGAGCATTTGATATGAATTTATTTGCATATTTGGAATTAATGAATCATGAACATGATTTTATAGATCCCACAAACTATGCTACTTCAATTTGCTCATATTTGTAATAAAGAGATTTTTAGGCACTTACAAGAAACATATATTCACAAGTAATTTTCATGCTATGATGCAACCTACAAGAGGTCGAATCCTTTTCATTAGATGCATGAATGGAGTATGAGTTACTGAGATAGCATTGGAGAGAAATAGTAGGTAGTTTTTCATCCTAGCTTGGCTTCCACTTAGCAATTGGTGTCTTTCTCCTTCATTATGTATTGACACCAATTGATAATAATTGAGAAGACATTCTTTGTGAGTAAGATATGTATCCAATGCATCTCCATTGTACCTAAAACACTTTTAAGTACAATTTGGTCCCCAAACTCATTGGGTCCGAAGAGGTTAGTAATAACCTCAACACATAGAGCAAAACTCTCTATAAATATGTGCATATAGGTATGAAATTGGTACAATTTAGATATCATGCACACTTTAACCATTTAAAACTTTGGGAGGAGTTTTCCTTATGAGTTAGATCAAGGAAGCAAACAAGCTATATATACCCCTATCAAATTTGAACATGCAAGCATGACATACCAAAGATCACAAGGATACAATTTGGATAAAAAATATCTCATTAAAACTAAGATCCATATGAATAGCCATCAAACACAAAGTTGTCCAAATTATATCAAAACTCAACACATGAGATCAACCACATAGTTTAACACATAAACTAGAGGAAAAAGTTTAAGCTTATGTTAGAGATATTATAATAATGATAATATAAGCTTAACACACACAAAAACCATCTAGAAAGATGAAACATGCAAAAATAATATCTCAACTCATGCTGAAACTGGACGTCCGGAGATTCCGGGTGCATCCGGACATTTCGGGCCCGGAGATTCCGGGGTAAGATTTCCAGAAACTCCGGATGCACTGGAAGAGGTGTATCAGCCCTCGGGAGGATGTATACTCTGGACATAGTTTCAAAACTGGAGTAGAGACATGAGCACAAAGCTCGGAACAATGTTTTTCAAGCCACCAACTATCAACATATAATCAAGACTAGCTATAGTTGGTGATAATCCAAACAAATCGATGATCCAACAACAGTCTCGAGATTATGGGAGCACAAGCACCGAGAATCTCAAGTTCCAATTAAAACCAAACATGGATCACTTAATGGATATTTCGATTTTGGATCTTATATGAGCTTGACATACCACACAACAACTAGATAAGCAATGATATCAATGTTATGTGGCATTTCTCAAATGTTCACATTTTCTTGACTAGTGATATGCACAAAGCATAACACTCCCCCATAATGTGATATTCCATTAATCTCTCACAAGAGCTAATTAAAATTGAATAAGAGGCACTAAGGTCAACTGAGACTCCAAAACACACAATCAACATATGAATGTGCAAAGCATTCTACTCATACCAGATATATGACCTACACATACTAGTGAGCAAGCAAAGCTAGTTAAGCTAGAAACAAATAGCACACTAGCAAGCAATCAAACATGCATGAGATATGTTATTGAGCATGGCAAGATTGCAACCAAGCCAACATATGCTAGATGAAGAATCTACATAAGTAAGACTAAGCAATTTTACACAAGTCAGACACAAAGTCTAAGCATACTAGTAGAATAAAATCCTAGAAATGCATAGATATAAAACCTACACATACTAGGGGCTAGTATAAATGAAGTAAATACAAGTTACCACAAAGGAGGACAAGTTTTCATATGGATGTTACCTTTCCTTGGGTAGTTTCGGCCTTGCTTCCAAAGATGGTATCAAGGAAGTTATGGGATTCCACTTGGATGACCTAGCGCTCATCGTTAGCTTCAAAATGAGTCCAAGTTCATCAAAAACGGAGTCCGGATGCGAAAGTTAGAGCCAAAATAGTGCTCGCTACGCAGTCTGAAAAATGACCATTCGGAGATTCCGGGGTAGATTTTCCGGATACTTTGGGGTAGGTCCCGAGAGCACCAAAAAAACTCAGTTTTGATAGGCCGGAGACTCCGGGTGGGAGGTCCAGATACTTCGGGATGCGGGAAGTTCCAAATCCCATGGAGTGACATTGGACAGATGGTGATCTAATTTCCTCACGACTTGGCACTTTTAGCATTTTGATGAATTCTTCATCTTCAAATAATTGCCAAGCCTCCCATGCCCTCCTTTTCACCTATTTATCAATTTTGAGATTTTTGGTCCCCAACAAGGTTGGGTCCTAAGAAGTTAGTCACAATAGGCTTGGCCACCCAAATAGTCCTTTTCTTTTTCAAACCACTTTGGGTGCCAACAACTTTGGCAAACACATTGCCGGCCTTATCCTTCCTAAGCGAATAATGATTATTAACTATGGGAGGCTTAGGGAAGATACCTTTGGGACATGATGAGGACATGTGTCCCTTCTCACGGCATGTATAGCAAGTCTTGCTGCCTTGCCTCTTCTCTTGAGGCTTGAGACCTTGTTGAACATTTGTTTGACCTCTTGTAGCTTGTTGCATTTTTCCAACTTGAGGTCTCTTCCCATTTTCTTTTCGCTCAAGGTCTCCTTCTTCTTCAAAGGGCAATTCCTCACATGATGTCCCTCCTTCTTACATTTAAAGCAAGTGATGGTAGCCGGAGGAGTGACTTGATCTTGGCCCTTCTTCTTGACATTCTTGGACTTCTTGTTGTTGAAATTGAATCCAAGTCCTCGAGTATCATGTGGATGCCTTTGGTCATTTAGGATATCGTTGAGGATTGTCTTTCCTTTGAAGCACTTACTCAAATCTTCTTTCAAAGAGTTGACTTGGTCCTTGAGCTCTTTTAGTTCCTCTACAATGTTAGCATCAACAAGAGTGCTAGAGGATACTGAAGCATTTTTGTTAGAGCAATAAGATTTTGGAAGCAATTCATCACAAAATTTACTATCATTATGAATGGATGAACTACTAGAACTAGCACATGGCAATATATCATTTTGAGTAACAATAGTGCTAGTGTCCAAATGAGGTGTACTTGATGTTACTTTTGTAATTTTCGCCTCATGAGCTAACTTTAGTTCATCATGGGAGATTACAAGATTCTTATGTATACTTAAAAGTTTTTAATGATTTCTTTGTAATTCCCCAGATTACTAGTTAGTTTTGCAAGTTGAGCTCTAAGCTTAACATTTTCATTTATAATGGATGCTTCACATGAGGTAGAGTTAGTAACATAAGCATCATTATTAGAAGAACTAGTGAATTGGTCCTTGGATAAAGAATTGCATTTAGGACATTGTTTCTCTAAATCCACTAGAGACATGACATTATTCTTTTCAAGCAAAGATGCATGATCACTTTTAGTTTATTAAGAACAATAGTCAAATCATCATGAGACTCCTTTAATTTATCATGCTCAATATTTAAAGCTCTCAATTCTTTAATTTTATTGATAAGCATGTCTCCTTGTTTATCTAGAGTCTCATATTGCTCATTTATGGTTGGGTCTTGAGCTTCTATGGTTGATACTAGTGGAGTGATCTTAGACATGGTATCTTTGTTTAAGGAGCTCAAGAACTTAGCATCAAGCAAGTTATCCTCACTATCACTATCCAGATCACTAATATCATTTAGAATAGCTAGTGAGGGTTTCTTGGAAGGTGGTACCTTGGCATTACCTTTTGCCATGAGGCATATGATGGCCTCAGATTGAGATGATGAGCATTTTGGAGAAGTGGGATCTTCAAGATCAATGTTTGGACAATCCACGGCAAAGTGTCCACGTTCTCGACATGTGTAGCATCTCTTGTGCTCATATAACCTTCTCCTAGGTGGCGCCTTTTTCTTAATCCTTTTATTAGGCTTTTCACCAATTCCACGTGTCACGTGCATATCGGTTTCCCTTACAAGATTAGGCTTGCAAGAACAAGCAAGTGAACATAGCAAAGCAAGCATATCATCATTTTGACTAGCAATTTAATCCTAGATGACATGCTAGAGCAATTACATGAAAGAAACTCATTCTTCCAAAAATTACAAATTTTCTTAAGCTTGTCAATAACAAGCAAGGCATCCTTAAGCCCACAATATATATCATTTTGGGTTGGCTTAAGAATATTGTCACACATGCTATCATCACTCACCATGTTGTTACCTTGTGTGTCAAAACACGTTGGTGAGGGTGATGAAGATGTGGAGGTGGCGGTGGCACGCTCGGAGGTGGAAGCAATTGGGTGCTCTTCATGATGTGATGATGAAGTAGAACACTCCTCAATTGACTCCTTCGAGAGAAGATCATCCTCGGTGAGATTTAACCCATCATATCAATCTTCGAGTGTAGTCCAAATCTCGTGAGAATCCTCAAGAGGAATGATCGTCTCCATCACTTCAATACTCAAAGCATCAAATATGGCATTAGTAGCTTGAGCATTGAGATGTAGGTTTTCTCTTCCTCAATTGATAGGTCATTATCCCAATCGCTTGGAGGAGAAAAAACTTACATCTACAACTCACTCGAATTGGGGACCCATGTCTCGAAATCTATTTAGCATGCAAGTTCTCCATATATAATAATTTGTGCCATCTAGTAGAAGTGGATCAATGTGCACTAAATTATTAATTGACATCTTTACTCTCTAGGCGGTGAAGCCCCAAAAGAGAGACCTTGCTCTGATACCAATTGAAAGGACCTTAATGACTAAGACATCACCTAGAGGGGGGTGAACAGGCAATTAAAACTTCTAATCAATTCTAGCCAATTTAAATGTGGAATTAAACTATTGGCTATGAGCAAGATTATCCCCCACTAGATCTTGGTTCAACTAGTGCACAAAAAACCTAATCAATTGTATATGATTTCAAAGCTAGGTTGATTAGCAAGCAATACTATATGGCAAGCAAGCACTTCAACTTCTATAGGAGATATACAAGTAATGTATTGCAAGTATGAAATGCGATATGTAAAGGAGACAAGGGACAAATGATGTATAACCCGGAGTTCGAATATCCACCGATATCCTACGTCTCCGTTTGAGGACCCGATCACACTTGATGAAGGGTGGGCTCCCTCTCAAGCCACTTCCTCTCGAGGACTCTCCGGAGTCTCCTCGACCACTACGGCTAGCTCCTTCCTCCACTCCTGGAGATGGCGAGCTCCAAAGCCACTTCACAATTTCCCGGGTCTCTTCACAATCTTCACGAAGAGATCACCGAGCTCACAACCACCAAGCCATCTAGGAGTCGGTGGCCTCCAAGAGTAACAAACTCCCGGACACGCGCTCGAACACAATCGACGCTGAATGCTCAAACTCACGCAACTAATGCGCTAAGTGTGGGCTACCAAAGCACCACACACCTCTCACACCTCTCTCTCTTTTCTCACTAAGTCACAAGACTTTGAATCTCACAAGATATGTTTGGGAGAGGAGAGGAGAGCACTCAAAGGTGGAACACCAAGTTCTAAGACCTCACAAGCCACTGCACAAAGCAAAGTGAGCAACCCCTCCACACTAGGAGGGCAAGGGGTATAAATACCCCTCTCCCAAAAACTAGCCGTTAGATTTGAATTAACACATCCGGACATTCCGGGCCTAGCCCCGGAATGTCTAGATACAGAAATCTAGCGGCTCCAAACTAGCAGTTGGGAGCTTGGCAACACATCCGGACATTCCGGGTACCACCCCGGATACCCTGGATACACAAAAACAACATGTCTAGACATTCCGGGGTAACATCCCCGGACATTCCGGACCAACACCCGGACACTCCGGGCCTACCCAGATACTCCGGGACTCTGGCCGAGAGTAGCACACTAAGTGGCTCAACAACACCCGGACACTCCGGGCCTACCCGGATACTCCGGGTAGGAATCTCGGACACTCCGAGATTCTTGCCGAGAGCAGCACATAGCTGCTCAACAACACCCAGACATTCCGGACCGGCCCGGATACTCCGGGTACCCACCCGAGAGCACACCAAAATGGCTCTAGGACACCCGGATACTCCGAACTTACCCAGATACTTCAGGTACACAACCCGAAAGCAGCCCTAGCACAAGCCAGGCCGGTCAGACCGCCTCCACTCGGAAAGAAACCTAGAATACTAAGTTCTAGATTTCCCGACAAACCCCAACACGCACACAGCCTAGGTCTGAGCATCCGACAACCGATATGATCGCGCTACACGTCCGGTAGCCCCTCTTGATAGTACGGCTATCGAACCTATAACCCGGTCTCCCACCAAGCTCCATGAGACCGGCAAAACTAGAAACCCTAGTCTATGGCATACCTTTGCCTTGAGCAATCCTTGCCGAACTTGACAAACACATCATCCAAGTCTTGTCGCTTCTCATTGCTCTTCTAAGCTTGTCATCAACTCCACTTGAGCTTGATGACGATCTTCATCCTCGCTCCCCACCTCAATCCTCTCTCAATCTTCGGAAGCTTGATGAAGTCCAAATGATAGCTCCACATGCACAAAGCATAGTGTGGCACCCCCGGTTTTTAAGCCGGGAACTCCCTTGTGTTTACTGTACCGGTCCCTGGATCAGTAGCCGGCACACACAAGTTAACCTGTATATCATTGTCATACATACGTACTTATAACGAAATATACAAATGGACCGTCAAGGTCGATATTCTGATACCTGTAGCCCAACGGCTATAACTTGCAACGGAAAAACATTCGTTGAGGTGGCCCATCAATATGCCCTACCCGACAGGCAACTGACTGGGGTTACGCCCTAGCTTTCACGTTCATGTTCGTATCTTCGGTAGTGAGGGCTCCTTCGTCTGGCCAAATCAACAAGTCAGGTGAGTACATTGAATGTACTCGCAAGCTATTCCCACAGGAGAAATATACAGCGATATTTCATGCATGATGTATTTCAAGGAATAGCTCTATCCTAAGTTGCTGGTTGAGCGAAAATGTAAGTTTATAATTCAAATACGGTAAGGGTAGATTTCAAAGCAGTTTCATAAATCAGAGCGAATCAAAATAACAAAACTGTTCTTGAGGTAGGCCCGGCTACCTCCTTTTCTCAATCTCGAGATAGCTCAGTCCATACTACCCCGGGCAGTATGACTAGCGTCTCGATTCACTGCTCAGCCTGCACTATCCCGTATAGTGCAGCTAGCGTCCTTAGAACAGTGCTCGGCCCCTGTTATCTCGGATAACATGGCTAGCTTCCGCTTGACTCCATGCTCAGACCATACTGTCCCGAACAGTACGGCTAGCCTCCCCTCCTGCAATTCCTTGCTACCAGCCTATAGCGTAAATTGCACACTGTGGACACATCATGCCCACGTCCTTAATCCCTTTTCCCAGCTTTCACAAACAAAACTCAGTCTAACCAGTGTGTGGCCTTGCCAGTTCATGTCCATGACCGAGGACGCGTCTATTCGAATAGTTTTTAACACTCTGCAGAGGTTGTACGGCTTTACCCACAAGATGTAGGTCGCCCTGGGAGTACTTTGCAACGTATACTGCCAGGGTTATTAGAACGAGACCATCGCCCGCTTCCATACTAGGGTTGGACCCGCTAGGTGAATACCCAAGTTTGCGTGCCCCCGGACACCAAATGGGACTCTCCACCTTTGTGTCGATCAACACCCAAACGCTACGCGGCAGTGGATCTCTAGGACTTTCAAACACCTAGCCACGACTCCTAACTTCCTACGGGTCCAAACCCTAATACTTGCCGGGGGTACCAAGCCAAGTCCTTCCCATAAAGGACATGTGGACGTACGGTGGTGGAACTGGTTTAGCGGCACTTAGGCCCGGTCCTTAACTGATTCGAGCGAGACTCCATTCCTCAACTCACGATCGTCCCGGACGAACGTGCCATCATCTATTCCTCTACAGCCCCCAGGCTGCCCTTAGCATTCTCGCCCGAATCCAAATCATCTCCAATTCTTCATTCAAGGTTTTGACAAACATTCTTTTAAACACCACCCCGAATAACACACGTTATCTGAGGGTTTGATTCCCATATCCCGAATGGGGTTTTATAAATCGCGGAAAACTTATTTTGACTACAGCAGATCTAAGCGCGGCTAATGCCTATAGCCTTAATACTTTTGTCGGTCGCGGGACAACCGACTATTATACCTAGGGTTACAAGGGTCGGATACTCAGACCTAATTATCGTGCAACTAATGGGAATAACTATTCCTACATAAAATATCGTTAATAACCACATAGCATGCAGAGTTCGCAAACAATATAATTATGATTTCACACATATGGGATTCAACATGATCAAAGTGGGAATGCTTGCCTGGCAGTATTGGCCGAAGCTCGGTCTTTGACCTGATTCAGAAATCGTCCGAATTCCTCCGCGCGATAGTTCCTAACGTTGATATCTACACGTCGAAAGAACGGCGAATAAGAAGCAATTGAAGCCACTCCAGTGAATCCAAATGACTTGCATCATAAAGAAAAACCAGGAAGATCCCGTTTTGGTGGAGTGTTAACTTTTTACTCTTACGTACAGGGTTAGGGTTTTTCCGGAGACGTGTCTTCATTCTAACCCTTAGGTTCTTTGGGTTGCTATGCACCGTCTTAGAGCGAGTTGGCTATGGGGTCATGATTAGGGTTAGGAGTTGAAGGAAAAAGAAACAAGTTCTTTGGCGATTATCATGTTACCTGAGATAAGAGCTTTGACTAAGCATGCATATGAGTTTACTTTAGTCCTTTGATGTTTTTGTACCTTTATTTCTAACTTATAGAGATCTCCCGGTGTTCGGGAGGTCCCAAGGTCATAATTTAGAATTATGAATTAGTATATACAGTGTATATGTTGTTTGTTATCATTATTACCATTATTATTTTCAAGAAAAGAAGTGAACTCGATTTCCTTTTCATGGTTCTATTGCATCTGGAGTTGAGTTCCATGAAGTTTTCTTAAGCAAGGAGCCTCCAAACATTTCAGAATACCAGAACCGGTTTTAGGGTGAATTAATGCGCCTCTTAACGATTAAGATGGGAACGGCCGGGGCGCGGGTGCTCACTGGAAATGGGTTTTGCCCTTAACTGCGGTCCACCCGCCAGGGAGAGGTGGCTTCACCCGTCGGTTTGTTTGAGTCCAAAACAGAGGAGCTCACCGGTGCTAGCGCGTCACCGGAATTTGGGGATTTCTGCTGTGGAGGTGCTCAGGGAAGATTGGTGGCGGTCTTGGGGAGAGGAGGGAATGGAGATTGAGCCACAGCTAGCGGGTTGGGAAATAGAGTTCGGCACAGCCTGGATTTCTGTGAGCGGAGGGTCTTGGCGGTGAGCAAGGGCGAGGAGAGGGAGCAGTGAGAAGGGGTGGTCGGCGGGAAGCTTGGTGAGGACAGCAGGGAGGGAAGAGGTTCCGTGGCGGCAGACGGGGAAGCTGGGCCGTCGGCCAGCTCCGCTGATAAGCACGGCGGCGAACGGTGGCTCGGATGCTTACCAGGGTGGACTCGAGCTCGTCAGTGGAGCGGTGACTTGGTGCTGAGCCAGTGAAGAAGAGCGCATGGGCGGGTGCTGGTGGCGGCCCGGCGCGCTGATGCTGGCGGCGGTCGGGACGGGCTGGTGGGTGCCGGGGCGCTCGGTGGCGGTGCTCGGGTGGTGCGACGGCAAGGGGCGGCGCGGCTCCAGAGTGGGTGTGCGGCAGCAGGTTGCTCCGGCGGAAGTTTGGGCTCGAGCTCTTGCGGTAGCTCGATCGGCAGCGGAGTCGGTACTGGAGGAAGAAAGGGCTTGGCGGGGGAAGGGACAGTCCGAGCATCACCTTTATAGGCGGCGCCCGAGCGAGCTGGCCACAGCCATTGCTGGGGGTAGCTTGACCTCGGGATGGGACATCACTGGAGAAGTTGGGAGCGGACTGTGGCTATAGGAAGAAGGAAAGACGGTTGACGAGTGCTGGTGGCGTGGAGGGGACGGTGAGTTGCCTGGGTACGGTGGCCGGGCTAGCACTGGAGCATGTCTGGAGCGCGGCCAGCGCATGCACGGATGGCATGGGTGTGCCACGAGGAGGAAATGACGCGGCCGAAATGTCTAACCTTGTCCCAGGTGTTGCAGAAGACACGTCCTCGCGAATAGGGAAGTTTGGCACCGATCTGTACCTCGTGCACTATGATTTTGTGCGTGTCAGTGCATGGCATGCTATGGAATCCACGTGTGGGAGATGGGAGGTGGCAGCCAGAGGAAAATGTGTGGCTTTAATCTTGTCGGTACTGCTGAGGAGAATCTCTACAAGGCTGTCGGTGGTTTTTTTTAGCTGAGGTCGGATACGTTACGATGCAACGGTAGGTTTTTGCCCTAGGTGTTCGATAGCGGCCATTTCAAATTTAAACTAGACATGCCCATGTTTTCATATATTTGGACTATAGGAAGTGTAAGGATCGTCGTGGTAATTTATCAGAATTTTTGGAAACTTAATTTAATGGGTTGCAGTTGAAAGCTGATTTAATCCTAGGGTTTATCAATTTCGTATATAAATATTTTTGAACTGGATCCTATTATTTTATGTCATATCTGAGTTAAGTGTATTGTTAGATTGTCCCACGATTTATTTTAGAATTTTCTGAGGAGCCGAGGAGCAGTAGATTTCTCGGTTAGGGTTTCTAAAGAAATTAGATTAAATAGGAGGGAGGGGAAGTCGGCCATGGACTTAGGGTTCCGGGGTGCGGCAAGGGATGGAGAGTATACGGAATCCTCGGTAGGTCATCCTCTCGGCTTAGGGTCACTGGGTGGTGCGGTACCGCGGGTGCTCCGATGCATACGGTGCGTGTCTTTTTATGATATTTGCCGTATTAGGGTTTTGTCTGACTGGGGTGCGTGTGTGTGGGTTTTTAGTGCTTTGAGATCATGATTAATGCAATGCCCTAGCTACATGCGATGATATGCTCGAAATCAAGTTCGGGGAAATCTGTAAATGCTTTTAGGATCATTGTTCTAAACATCTCGTTAATGGCATTTGTTTTCAAGGTTACATGATCAAGACGGAGACAGAGGGCCAATGGAGGACAAAGAGTTAGGGTCGTGGATTTCACTTTTGCTCCGAAATAGAGTTCGGAGTGCATGTGTACACATACACTTGGTGTTTTAGCATATATATAGGGTTGCGACGTAGATAGAATAGACACATGAGGTCGTGGTGGGCTAGGGTTTGGGGGAAAAACACTGATATGCTCATGTATATGTGTAAAGTTGCAGCAGAGTTGATCGATGGTTAAAGTTTCGATCCGTCGTTCGGAAAGGAGGGATTAGGGCTTTTGCGCATATGCGTATACCTAAAGCAGTATATAAGTGCATATACTCCTGATGGGACATGACCAAGTTGATTTCAAGGCACTCGGAAGAGATTCAGGACGGGTGTATGCGCCGATTTCGCAGAGGCGTCGTGAGGGCACCTTGCGCAGATGTGGATTTAGGTCTCACCGATCAGCTAGAGAAGAAGGAATGCCGGAGAGGTGTTCTTAGTGGGAGGAAGGCTATCGCAGCGGAGAAAATGTTGCCGCGGTGAGAGTCGGCTGTCGCGGCAGGAAGAACAGCGGCGTGGCATTGCCGCGGCAAGGGAGGGGTTGTCGTGGCAGAGGCATGGCAGCGACGGTAGTTGCAGAGAGATGCCATGGCGGGGAATCGGTGGCGCGGCAGGAGCTTGTCGCGGCAGGAGCGGCTTGCTGCGACAGAAAAGGATAGCAACGGCGGTGGCAGCGGCCTTGCCGCGGCAGAGGAAACGGGCAGCGGTAGCTGCCGTGGCAAGAGCGTGGCAGCGGCATTGGCTGCCATGGGCTGTCGCGGTAGAGTGAATTGGCTGTGGCAGCTGCTTCAGGCTGTCGTGGTGGGGACGCGAGGGCGAAAGGTTTTGACCTGATTAACTTTAGGTTAGAACGATTTGACATTAAGTTTTATTTTGATGCACGTCGGTTAGCGTTATTTAACAAAAGTTTTTGAAAGCCCTAATTTTCGGGTTTTGGAAATTCGGGGCGTGACACATAGGAGGCTTTCTCTTCACATTATCTTCATCGGTTCACCACTAAGGCTTGAACCACAAAGCATCAAGTTCATGAGTCTTCACCGTGCTCGACTTGATCTTGCTCTTCCATTGGCATATTTGAATATCTCGATTCAACTCTTGCCACCATATGAACCTAACCCCGACTCACTCTCAAACACATAGCATGTGGGTTAGTCCATAAACCTAAATTGACAATCTCATACCTTTGTCACTTGGTCCATCTACCACAAGCGACAAAGTCTTCTTTGCTTGATTGTCAACTTTCTTCAATCCAACTCATGGATTAATCTTCGACATTTAGCTCAACATATGAGCCCATAGATCCTAAACCCAACACACTCTATCACAAAGCAAATATGTTAGTCCATAAGACATTATTGACGACTATATACCTTAGTCATTTGAACCCCTTAAATGACTTAGCCTTCGCGCTTATCGTTAATCTTCTCGACTCCAACTCATGGACTTCCTCTTGTTCTTTGCTTAGCTCAACATATGAGCTTCACACACCTCGATCATCTTTGAGTTCACTCCTTGAACTACAATCTTGATCATCCGAGATCCTCTTCTCTCTAGCTTCTTCTTGATCACATGAGCATCACCTATAACTCATTTATCTCGATGCATCTCTTTTGATCTGATGGCATTCCTCAATGAATCCATGCTCTATCAACCATTGCATCACATACGGAACAACCTTCAAACAATTCTCACCTAATTGTTAGGCCATATGTATTGTTATTAATTACCAAAACCACACTTAGAGGCTAGATGAACTTTCACGAGCGGTAGTCTCGGATATGCGCTGCTCGAGCCAAGCGCAGAGTGGCGGTTCCATTGGCGGCTCTAGGAGCTCACGGGCAGTAGTGGTGGCTGCATGCTGCTCGAGCTCTACACAGAGTGGGACAAGCACAGTGGTCGCAGTGGCAGTTCTAGGAGATCATGGACGACAGTTGCGGCTACGTGCTACTCGAGCCCCACGCAGAGTGTGATGACCGCTCTAGGAGCTCACGGATGGCCGTCGCAACTATGCCGCTCGAGCCCCGCGCGGAGTGTGGCTAGTGCGGCGTTCGCAGTGGCACGGAACCTGGTGACCTTGTCCCTGAGCTCGGTGAGCAGGATGTGTATGCGGGCAGTGGTTGCGTCGAAGCCCTGAGGCTAGCGCTGAGGTTGACAAAGTCGATGAAGCTGACGTAGTCGCAGTTGATAAGGAGTGTGGAGGGGAGGACCGCGAAGTGGGAGCGGAACCCGGTGACCTTGTCCCTAAACAAGTGGGGCAAGCATGCGGGCGGTAGTCGCGCCGATGCCCTTGAAGCGGGTGTTGAGGTCGACGAAGCTAACACAATCGTAGTTGACGAGGGGTGTGGAGGACCGATGTTACTCAACTTATTTCTATCTGGTCACACCCTCCCCTCAAATAAACTAACTAACTAACATTATCCTTATCCTTAGTTTCTTGGTATCTCAATAAATAAATAATCTATTATTAAGGATAAGAATAAGGATAAGAATAAGAATTAAGGATAGGTCATAAGGATTATGTTTGTTTGTTTGTTTATTGGTCGTGAGGGTGTGACAACACCATCACCACCAACTAGGATTTATAAGATAGTATAGTTTATTACTAAGGATAGATAAGGATAATGATTATGTTTGTTTGTTTGTTTGTTGGTGGTGAAGGTGTGACAATACCATCACCATCAAATAGAATTTGTAAGATAGTATAGTCTATTATTAAGGATAAGAATAAGAATAAGGATCATATTTATTTATTTATTTATTGTTGGTGATGGTGTGATATCACCATAGAGGATGTACAACACCATCACCACCAACTGAAATTTATAAAATAATATAAATAATGATAGTGAAATTAAGGATGACACGATCATAAAAAATAGTCACATGCAATGCAAAGTGACTAGTCACTAATAATATCATCGGTTTCAATATCAAAGGGGAATTATGGATTTGCCATATGCACATGAATTTAAATAAAGTAAAATGGGACATAAACTTTCAATTCATTCCTTTGTGCTAAAAAAATACTCTTTTAGCTCTCTGCTCTTGCTAAAGAGGTCCATCTATGATTCTAATTTCGTCTTCTCTATGCATTTTGATGATGTCGTGCCATATATTGTTCAACCTAGCATCGAGGGCTCTAATATGATCTAAAGGACCACATATCTTTACTTTTATAAAAATGTTAATTGGTGGTGGTGGTTCATCCACCTTTGATCAAACTACCATTTGAACCCAGTATAAATGATTGAGATAAGAACGGATATGAATGAGCAAATAGCATAAATAGTAATATAATTTTCTTAGACATATTTTTTTAATCTATAACAACTTACGGACATTGTGCAATCATTATTACACAACCCACGCTCAGCAACCTTCTCTCTGTAGCCCTTCTATTCCAAGGAAACCCACGTGTCGTTTTCTTATCTTTTCACGCTCTTCTTCCCCTCTCACTCCCCCATGCCGGCCATGAGCCCCCGCCTATCTTGGGCACGCGGAGAGCGAGGCCGAAGTAATCTTGATCCAACAGCGTGGTCACCGGCTGCTGCTCCGCGCTCTCGTGCGTTGAATTCCTCCTCGCTGCCTCCGAGGTCGACGTCGCCTGGGCGCGTGGCCGCTAGGACTGCGGAGAGGAGCTTGTCGCGCTCGAGCCGCTCGGCGCGAGACCACAGTGCAGCGACCTCGGCCTCGGCGAGCCACGCGTGGAGGAGACAATCTCATCACTGGTAGCAGCAGCGCGGGGGAGGAGCGCGGCGCGGTGTTCCGCGAAGATCTGCCGGTGCGCGCGTAGCTGCTGCTCCGTCTCCCGTGCGTCGGATTCCTCCTCGCTGCCCGAAGTTCGGCATCGCCTGGGCGCGTGGCCGCTAGGACCGCAAAGATAAGCTCGTCGCGCTCGGTGGCCTCGTGCTCGAGCCGCTCGGCATGCGCGTGTTCGAGTGCTCGCTCCGTCGGCATGCAGCCTGTGTCCTCGCCGCGCTCCGTCGGCAAGCTAGAGAGAGAGGTGGTGGACTCCTGGAGGTGCGCAAAGCCGTAGACGCGACAGGCTCGACGAGGTGCGCGTCCTCGCCCCTGATGGACTCCATGCGCTGCACTTATCTAACCCCGCCCTGATTGACTTGGCTAAGCGGCTAAGCATGAGCGTGAAGAGAGGCTTATTGAGAAGCATGAGCGCTGATGTGAATTCGACGGATTGCAATCACTTGCCCGCGAAAGAACAGGAACCATGGTGATTTTGTGTCTCTGAAAACGGAACCACAAATGGAGCTACGATTAATCAAATAGAATTAGGTATGTGTAACTGCGTAAGGATATTACGTAGGGGGTTAATTCGACTCTAGCAAGTCCAACGCCAGCGCGTTCACCGCCCTGCCGCTGCATCCTTCTGTGTGCATGACCGTCGCGTGCACATGCGCCCCGTGCACCGCCGCTGCGTGCGCCTGCAGCGGCGCTACATGCGGGTCCACCGCCAGAGCAGCGCGGCCGCGAGATCCCGCAGCCCACCACGGACCGCGCGGGGGCTGGCACCGTCGTGGAGACGGTGGACAGGACCTGGGCTAGCGTAGTCATGATGAGCACCTGCATCTCGAGTGCCGCGATGTAATCGGAGGCTTCGGTGAGGAGCACCGGGAACGGCAGCCGGGCACCAGGCGCCGAGCACCTTCGCCTTCCTCACCAGCGCTAGCTCTTCGGGCTCTTTCGCGTGGCGAGGTGGCAGAAGCGGCGGGGTGGCGCGAAGGCGGGGAGGTCAACCTCGCGCCGACGAACAGCATCACTGCGATGCTTGTGGCAGGTTCAACCTGGCGGACATGCAAGCTCGCGCGCGAGTTCGGTCTCGTCGAGGCGCTACTCGCGGGGGAGCTTCTGAGACAATAAACCTCCGCCACAGCGAGTAGGAGGGAGAACGGGGTCAGAACGTCGCCATCCAAGGCGAAGATGGGAGGGAGGAGCCGACGCCGCGCTGCAAGTGCACGACCTGCCGGAGTTGGCGCTGGATTGCGTGCTCGAGGTCTCTCGGCCACGGCGTAGATCTCGGTAACAGGGATCATAATGGGAGGCTCTCCTTTTTCTTTTCTTTTTATTTCTTTTGCGCCAATCTTGGCCCTTTTATTGGCCATTGCTTCTCTTTTTTTTCTTTTTGAAACTCTCACAAGAATTTAGATGTACCAGTAAAGTATACTTTATTTTACCACAAGTTTGCTGCTTGCAGCTATGTTATTACATCTCGAAATCCTACAGCCATATCTTTCCAGGGAACTGCCTTTCTAGGTCAGCTGTACGGATGCTTGGTTTACTTCATTACGGCCTACGTACGTGGATGGCTTCAACTTCTGCTCCAGTCTATCTACTTCTGGGCATATTTCATTGGTGCAAACAGTTGATACCTACAATGATCGCCACAAGACCGGGAGATCTATGTTTCCTCTCGACACTGAAAATTATTGTGTCTTATTGGAAATCTGCTTGCTTGTACCATTTGCGAAAATAATATTGTCTCAAACTACCATGTAATATGAAGAATTTGATTGTATTTCCCATCAAACAGGTTGCTGCTTATTCCCTTAAATAAAAGTATTGCCATGGTTTGTACAGTATCATCTCACTTTGTATTTTACCCAAGAACCCTTCTCTTTCAGCAAGCAGAAGCGTGAAGACTACTCTAGCGTGATAATACCTGTGAAGCTGATTTTGCCTTGATTATTTGTATATATAGTTTTATAGTACAAGTATTTCTCCCATGAACTTGCTAGCTTGTACCCTTTTTCTTTTGTTATGTAGTTCTCTGATTTTGCCATAGCAAATTAAATTGAGCACGCTTCAAAATAACAAAATACTAGTAATTTTAACCATTCTTGCTCACTAGATGATGTCACAATTGTCTCAAATGAACTAAATTGCTCCGGCTAGAAATTAAACTACATGGACATCCTCTTTTGATGGTCGTTACATGTTGGATGTCGGAAAACAATAACAGAGATGGTTTGCATGGTGAGCTGGCCGAGTATATATGAAAAAACACTAAATGTGTTGTAATTCAGATTACGATCCAAGTTGTAGAGGCCAAATACCTTCTGATGTCAACTTCAGAAATACCAAACTCATGGTTAGTTCAAGTTTGGCTGGGAAAAAGCTAAGTCGGAGTCCACGGACCATTATGCCGCTGCCATCTCCAAAGGCAACGCGCCCACTGTGCTTTCTCTCATGTTATACACGCTGGAGTCAAGTTCCATTTGTTGAAAGTTCCGAGGAACGCTCGCTCACAAAGTAGATGCAATCTTCTCAAGCTCCGGCGCATTGGGCGCCAGCTGCTGGGAGCGACTCGGAGCAGCCTCAGCTGAGGAAGAGAGCATGTTCCATCAATGTATCGACTTTGCTCCACCGTCCATGGCCGCTGCTCAGGTCCGCTGCCTCAAAGACCTGAAGCCACTTGCATTTGTAGAGCTATTTTCCACACTGATACAGATTTTTGAACTGTTTATATGTATTGTTTGTTAGTTTGAGTCTGTTAACTGCATTTTTTCATTCTATAAAGTGGGACTGCAAACTTATTATTCTTCACTAGATGAGATTTTATTCTTCTTGAGCATATTTGCAGCTTTGCTCTCATTTGCAGCTGAGTTTTTGTTCTTTTTTAGATGAGTTGGTCAGTTGTTTACATCATATTGGCAGCTTGGCTACTATATAAGCGTTCCTTTCATTTGCAGATGAAAGCAATAGGAGAAGATGAGGAATCTTCTTAGGGCAAATTCTGGACGATGACTTTGAATTTGGGACTTCTAGCTCAGCGTAAACCAAACTACAATCTACTTTGAGATGCCTGTAATGTCCTTCAAAAATTCTGAACTTTGAGATGACCATTAGATGCCCGTGTCCTTCAAAATTTTGAACTTTGAGATAGCTACATAATGCATGTAATGTCCTTGAAAATTCTGAACTTTGAGATGATCATTTGATGCCTGTAATGTCCTTCAAAATTCTGAACTTTGAGATGGCTACTTGATGCCTGTAATGTCCTTCAAAATTCTGAACCTTGAGATGGCCATTTGATGCTATTGCTATTGCTATTGGACGTCAACTTAGAAATCTGGACATGAGACTCGTTTTATAGTTCTGTGGTATTTCAATTATTTTTGTTGGAAATCAACTTAGAAATTTGGACATGGGATTTGTAGTTCTCTGCTACTTGAGCCATGTGTTTTAACTTGGATGTGCAGTTCTTCTCTTGTGCTTGGAAATTTTTTCTTCAAACGAACCAGTGTGCTGAAATGATCTATATAAACATAGAAGTACTATTTTGTAGCAATTTATCTGTGATCACCGAAGGTCTTGGTCTGACTTGGCGGTGGTGGCGGCGATGGTGGTGTTTCGTCCTTTCGTGCTCTTAGTCTTCCTCCTCGGCAACAAAACAATGATTCGGTACCATGTCTTGCGAGGGGTATCTCTCTAGCCACAATGCATTCAGCGATCTTGGGTTCCACCTCTCGGGGTGGACGGCTCATGTAGCTCTTCGGAACCTATGAGGTTAGTCCAGTTTGTGTGGGTCTTGTGTGGTTTCTTCATCGGAGGTATGAAGGAATATGGAGATACGAAGGACAGAGATGACGATTTCGGATGATCTTGTTATAACTTTCTTTTATATTTAGGGCTCTGTTGCTCATGTTATTTAGTTTCCCCAATATCTTATAATGTTTTTATTTAATTAATAAAGTCATTGGTCGTTAAAAGAAAATATTTGCTTGTTTGGTCTAATTTAAACAAAGTATAAACCTATTCATATAGATCATGAACTTTCTAAACAACCCGGCTTTAGCTGGTTCTCCAAAAAAAGCCAAAAAAGGCCATAGATGTAGGAAGGAATATAAGATGGGAGCCCACAAAAATTGATTAAAAAAATATAATCGTTTGTGTACTTAAAAATAAAATAAGAGATAAATACATTTTCCTTTTGTACACAAGATATAAACGGTCATATGTTCGGATGAAGTTCTCTAGGTTCACATTCTATAGCATACTCTACACCGATGAATTTTTTTCACTTTTAGAACAACCTTGCAAAAGGAAGTCCAGGATTTAGGAGAAACAATTTAATTAGAAGGTTGTATATCTAATATAGATGATTTTGTAGTTTAGGGTTTAAGTTAGACCAAGCACCATAATTTAGGATTCGGGGTATGCTTTTTCTTATGTCATATCCTCAATTTTTCTTATGTTATATTTCCACTCCTTGAAAAAGATAAAAATGATTGGTTTAGAGCTTTAAAACGATATAACTTTTTTCTTAAAAGGCTACAAAAGGAACGTTTAGAATCCAGAAAACGAAACGTACATTAGAGATATAAGCGGGCAGGCCGTGAAATGCGGCATACAGGTGTACCGACTAAACTACATAAATGAAAAATGTAGTATTCCAATGTCAGGCCTTTTACACTGGAAAAGGTACAGAGAAGAAACACATGAGTACGTTGCTGCATATGCAAAGCAATGTTTGGTTGTTGCTCCCGGAAAATGGATGAATGGGATTTTTTTCTAGAGAGATAAGGGAGCGTAAAAGATACAGCATACTGAGATTTTGCTGTCAGCAAGGGGAACTTAACATGAAATTGGAACCCATGCTCGGTTTCGCTGTAGATCTAGAAGAAACTCTGTAAACTTGCCCGGTACCTGCCGATGTGATTCTTCTAGAGTTGGTATGACATTTGATCCGTCCAGATCAGCATCCACCAAACGCGTCCTATCAAGGTGTTGTATATCACCGCACTAACCAAACTCCATCATGTGCCACTACATCACTACCTAACATTTGTAGCGCACTCAGCGACAGTACTATCTTTCATAAACAACTTACTCTGCCTCAAGGGAAACAACAACTTATCTATGTCGAAGTAGAAGCTAGGCTAGCACTGTTCATGAATGCGATGACATCAGTGCAGATGCAGCCAGATCGAGATAGAGAAGCACAGTAGAAACTCGGTACAGATGGCAAATCACTAGGTGATACGCTGTAGAAAAAGCACTATCTTGTACTGTAGCTTAATCTGGGGGCATTTGTTTCTGACATGGTGACGGAGATTTGCAGATAGGAACAACACTGTGCTTCTCTGTCTTCGTCGAAGGAAGGTAGAGGATTTTCCTTCCACGGAGATAGGAATTACCTCGTCGCCTCTCTAGTCTCGGCCTCCGTCGTCACGCTGACAAGTGACAAACACCCTAACAGAGATGCGACAACTCTTAATCAACATTATTGTTGCCTTCGCCTCCGTCGTCTTCGCTGACAGCTGCTGCAGTCCAAAAGTTAAGAAAAACATCTCTAAAGAGGATTGTTTCGAGAAGCTAGCTGTTGATAAGGTGGTTAGTAAGATGTTTGTATCTCTTTCTGCTGGGTGTTTCGCGAAAAAACAAAATGATATTTCAAAGCTTATTATTATTGATAAGTGTATGTCGTCTCTCTCATTTTATTAGAGCTTAGTGATGAACTCTTGGAAATGTTCTCGTGGCACACGCTGGTTCCGCAACCGTGTCAATCAATTCCAAGCAAGTAGTCGACAAGATCAATAATAATAATAAAATGCTTTTGATCAAAAGATAAGCAATTTTAGCACTTGAGCTCTCTGAGCGAAAGTAGCAGAATTAGTACCACGACAAACACGATAGACGTCACATTACACCTATCGCGTATATAAAACGTAACAACCGTGACAGGCTCTCTCGCGCTCCAAGTGAGCAACTGGCATGCATCGCGCTCTCCACCCATCTACGTTGAGTGCCTCAATGAAGTGTGAAATGTCAGTTGAGTTTTTAATCCGAGCGAACGTCCTTTCGAGACTTCAATATAATGACTATGAATGCTGCTATTGCATTGGATTAATTTTTAATTACGGAGCTGCAAATTCTAGATTTTTATTAAATCTTGGTCGAATCGGGGCTAGCCACCGGAATAGCCTCACGATTCACTTCTCGTTTCTCAACCGGGTTTGAATTTTTTTTTCATTTTTTGTACCGTTCAATAGAGATCCAGTGACTCAAGTCTCAATAGAGATTTAACATAATCTCGTTTGACCGATGCCTAGACGGACCTAGCTGCATGCACTAGATTTTTAAGTGTGGAACGTCCAGCTGCAGCACTATCTCTCACTCGATTTTGTTGTCCTGTGGCCAACTCGGAGCGCGACATGCAAGCGTTACGCAAAATGGGAGAGCGATATAACGTTGTTGCGGTGCCAAAGCACATAACGTGTCCTACCGTGGTTTCACGTCGACTGCGCTCAACACTGCAGCGGACTAAGAACGCGACAGGAGCCACGCTCCGTCTGTCAAAACCGGACCATTTTTGCCAATTCCACCGGCGAGAGCCAAAACTACTTAAAGCACTCAATTATGGACCCAAAAAGAGCATAAATTTGGAGTAGACTTAGAGGGAGGACGATACTACTAAAACTTTGGGATTTTGACAAAAGGAAATTACAGAGTTAAATGGGTTGGATCAAAAAAGTATTGCTACGATGTAGTATTATTTATGGAATTGGTAGTGCACAATTGTCTGTTTTGGTTTTAAGTTTTAGTCGATTCTTATGACCATTCGATTTTTGTTTTGTGAATTGTATTGGATTCTAGGATGGAGATATATGCAAGGTTCTGAAAATTGATTGAAACATATTCTATTTTGAGCCATATGTACGTTAAACGATCCCTATTATTTATGGATGAAATATAATGCAAAAAAATAATTGCAGGTAACAACAGAATATATTCCTCTAGGCCGGCTCCGAAAGGAAAATACGGAAGAATATCTTCGGAGTTTTAACTATCAGAAAACACGATTATAAAATCGTGCGCATGAACATTCGTAGAAAAGCAGCAGCTCGAAGAGATTCGCGTGCCAGCCAAAGGTTAGTACGTGTCGAAAGCCCGCCGTGGCCGTACGCACAGAAACAGTACAGTACAGTAGTAGTCAGTATCGCCCAGTCAGAGCTGGGCACATGGCCGGCCAGCCGTCGGAGTTGGTGAGGACGCACACACGGCCGCCGCGCGCCCGCCCAGCGGCGTCGGCGGCGTGCCTGCCAGATCTGCCAAAGTGGGTGCACGATAGTCCAGTAGTTAAGAGTTACCTGCTAATAAAGTACCTTAACGCAAAGGAAAGGTACTGCCGCAGTGCTGCTGCTACTGTACCGTGCGTCCTCATAAAGTTGGCGTTAGTTGAGCAAACGCCATGTGACCTCACCTCACCTCGCCGGTGATCTGTGCATGGACCATGGACGGTGAGTCGGTGCACCCCCTTAAAAACCTCTAACGATAAAAAGGAAACACAAAAAAGAACTAAATATCAAAATATTATTAATTTGATCCTTATTGCCAAAACCCTCTCACAAATACATTTATGTGGGAATAATAAATATATTTATGTACGAGTAATACTCCCTCCGTCCCAAAATATAAGGCACGCACGTATTCCAAGATTTACAATTAGGTCTATAATATGTTAGTTATATGACACAAAAAATAATATCATTAGAAAGTACTTTCGAAAATGAATCCAACAACATAACTTTTATATCACATAATCAAAATATTATAAGTCTAATCGTAAATCTTGAAATACGTGCGTGCCTTACATTTTGGGACGGAGGGAGTATATCTCTATTGGTAAGGTCATTGCACTAGGCTCCCTATCTCGACGAAACTCAATTTCAACATGATGTGAGGACGTCGACATAGCCTACTCATGTGGTCGAAATGAGGTGTAGAATCGTGACATCAGCCTGATCGGATACCACAATAGTGTGGTGCCATAACTCAAGGGTATTTAGTTGAATATATAAAAAGTTTAACAAAAATTTAATATGTATTGCTAGATTTAATTAGTATATTAGAAAAAAGCAACCCAATTCAGATAAATAAGAAGCAATAGCTTAGATGGTTGGCACATGCATAGTAATAGGTTCTGGGTTCAAACCCTTTTTTTTCTTTGGTCTTTCCATCTTTATTTCTAGCTGCAAAATAAATAAATAATCAAAGAAAATGTTTTAGCATATTGTGCACTTGCAATTTTATGTGTAACAATCACAATTACGTGGCTCACGCAAAAGACAAATATGATGCGTAATATTTTGCCTATATTAGCCCTTCGATTCTCTTGACAGGCTAGGCTACAAATATACAAAAATCACATGATGCTAAAACGATGTATGAGATTATCAAATCCCCCTTTCTTCTTAGACCTCACTTGCATCTGCTGTTCCTTTTAACTCTGGCTATTGTGAACTTTTATGTTCTATATTGAATAAAATTTTATTTTAAATATCCATCCGTAAAATCTTATAAGCGTCGCTATCGACGCATCAAGGTTATATACTCTCCTTAATAGCAATGCACAGGTATTCCGCTGGCATTCATAGGCTAGCCACCAGGTCACCACTTAGAAAGTGGCGTAACATGTCACTTCTCGGTGACGGTTTCATCCCAACAAAAAATCTTATGGCGCTAACAACATGATACTCCTAGACAAGACCAGGCACCGATCTGGCTAAGTGGCTAGAGCGAGGAAATCTCCTGTGTATACATGTGCTACTAGTCATGTGATTTTTCTTTTCTGCCTGTACTCTATGTTTAGTCAGCAAGGGCAGACCAAAGCAGCAGTGATCCGCTGATTTCTAGCCAAGCTTAGGAGAATCTTGCTAGTATCTGTCTTTAGAAAACCTTGATGAAGAAACCAATGTACGTAGTGTTTTAATTATAAGGATTTTAATTATAAGGATATTTTACTCCAATTTCTAGAAGAATATCTATCTACATTCCGGACTGTAATTGAACAGTATTTTACTGAAGGTTAAACTCAATTGATAACCGGGAATGTTTTTGGCTTGAGGGAACCATTTCTCCAAGAACCTGAAACCTGAAACTTCAAAGCGATCTCTCTGAAAAGATCCACTTTTGGAACATGCCCCTGATGGGTCTAGTTTCTTTCCCAACCACTCTCAACCAAATCATTGTCCTTTTTTCTTTCAGTTCACTCCTTTACTCCAAGGAAAGATCACAGACGTGCTAGTGACCTCCAATCTTTAATCTTATCATATCAGTAACAACTAACATCACCATGTAAAGTCCTAACCACTCGGCTGAAAAAAGTGGCCGAGCTAAAATAAATTATTGTGTTTTCGTTCCTAAGCAGTGAAGATCAGATCACCTGCGGTGCAAACTTGCGAGCGCCACAGACCTAGAGTCTTAGGCCCCGTTTATTCTGAAATTTCTACAAAATTCATGTATGCCAAACGGACCATAGCATTGCTTCCGTTCCCAAATCTTTTTCCCTGACCATGGTCCTTCTTCATGGGAAGGTTTGCTAGATCTTGCGGTTGAACTGGTGCTGTGTGTTAGGGCAGTCATTGGCACATCCTAGTCTCATCAATTAATGAACTTCCATAAACTCAGAAAGCTACTGCTACTGTTGTACTAGTACTTGTCTATTATTAGCATCAACCAAACTTAAATTCGCATTGTGTGCAAGCTGTACCAGTTGGTTAATGGCATTCATGGATTAGAATGAGGTAACCACCGTTAACCCCACCTTGTGTTCATCCGAAAGTGGAGGACATAATTTCTCGTCCCCACAATTAACCTGGTAGTACAGGGGTCACGCCCCTGGTGCTCAGGCTAATGGTACAGTCTTGCATGCAGCTACAACAATCTGTGGATATCTCTTTAGAAAAAACCAAGAAAACTTCGAGTTGTGGGGTTGCTACAAGTTGCGACGACAGAACATAGAGCCGTCAGATTGCTGAACGGATCGTGAATCGGATGGCTGTGAATACTGTCCTCGTATGAGGTCAATCTCAGTGGAAGATTTTGTCTCTTTCACTAGAGCAATAGTGTTTCCCAGGTGTAAATATTGATGCAAAATAATAGTGTGCATAATGCATGAACAAAACCAGTTGCTGACTTGCTGGCCCAAGATGTTTTTGTTGTATGGCTGGTGTAATTTTTTTGAAGTCCTCCTTTGAACGCGTGAATGGAAAAAATTGTAGAAGGAATGCATTCAGATGGTTAGTGGAAATAATGCATGAATTTTTGGAGGAAAACATTTCATATAGACAGACATGGGCGGATCCCCACTCAAATTTTACTCTGCACTTCAAATTTCTAATTTCCACTGGTACATCTTCATTAGCCTAAATGGTTTGTCCTATTTAAGTTTTGCTCTAGGTCCACTCTCTGTCTTGGATGGAGAGAGAATACGTTGGACGTCTCAAAATAAAATAACGTTACGTGTAAGCATTGACTGACATGTAATGTGTTGGGGTAAGGTTCCCCGCGCTAGCCCGTTTTCAAAGTTTTCCGCATGTGCTGTTAAGGACCAAACTGACACTGTCGAGGGCAGCCACAGTCTTCGCCATCATCACGGACTACGTCAACACCGCCAAGGGCAACCTCGACGACCGTCACCATCGAAGTCTACGTCGACGACACCAAAACGAGGACACGTCAACGTCACCAATGATCGTCCCGATGTCCGTCGCCATCAGGGTCTGCATCGGCATTGTCAAGGACTTCGTTAACGTGCTTAGAAATTCCTCCAAAGATGCCAGAGAATATTCCCCAAGATGCCTGGAATATTCTCCTAAAATATCTTCTATGCATGGGAAATGACGACTATACCCTTGTAAAGTTCCCCGAATCTGTGGGCAAAAATATAATCTCCCCTTTTCCATTCTCAAACCCTAAAAATACCCCCCATGGGGGTAGAGGAAGGGGAGGATTTCTTGTAACCCTAATTCTACACTTCAATAGAATAGTGACTTTCACCTCATCGTACACAAGAGGGGTTTAGCCTCCTCGTACACGGTTCGTGTTTCACCCTGTCGTACATGTCTCGTGCCTCGCCTCAATGGACGTTCGGAGGGTCATACTCGCTCGTACTCCTCGTGCACCGCCAATGGTCGCTGTAGCCGTTCGGGGGTGCCATAAGTTTAGTCTCTAGACTTGTATCTATGACAGTTGGTGCCGTCTGTGGAGATCCGAGGGAAAAGCCATGGCACTGAAGAAGCGCACACCGAACCCGACCCGTCGAGCCAGGACGAACAACACGACTCTCACCACGGTGCTTAGCGGCGCCCGCGTCAACGACCCGTCGGCCGCTAACCCCACGCCGATGACTCGCCAACCGACGCCCGCGTTGCTAGACTCCCCGCAGCCGGGATCGACGCAACGAACTGGGAAGCATGCGTCGAAACAGAGGCGGAAGCCCTAAGACACGAGGCTAATGAGCTCAGGGACAAGCTCGTTAGGGTGAAGGCGAGGCCCTCCATGCCCTCCAAGTTTCAGACAATGCTCGTGCAGAGGCAGACATGCTCCGCGCTGAGCGTGACGCCGTGAGGGCCGCGGCGGTTCCCTCGCTAGTCCCCGAATCGGCTGAGCAAACCTGGCGCAACATGCAAGCCGCCGACGAGGTCATATGGGAGATAGCGGAGGCCCAGGTGTGTGCCAGGCTGCCACCCCCGGCAGGGGCGCAGGAGGCCGCCGCCCTCCGCTAGGTTATGGCTGACAACCATGCACGGCGATTCCTCCCGCACTAGCGTGCGCCAGAGAGGCTGCAGCTCTGCGACACCAGCTAGATGTCAATCGAGAGACGGCCACAGCATCCCTTTATGGTATGGGGGAAGGCCCCAGCAGCCAACCCTTTCATCACTTCGTCGCGCAGCAGCACAGTGAAGTCCTAGCGTCGCCGCGTCACTCAGCAGAGCACTACCCCACGTGGGTCCCAGCATCTCTGCTACCTCCCGAGCTCCACCATCAGGGATGGGTAGCTGGACAGCCTGCCAACATCGTGCCTCATCGACTCGAAGTCAGAACCTACCCACCGTCGTCGAACCCCTCGGGCCTTACCGACGCATACAATCCGCTGAGCCCAGCGCTGGCAGCAACGCCATGGCCAAACAAGTATCAAGCACCCAGTATCGCTAGCTTCAATGGGACACTGATGCCATCGAGTTCCTCAGAGTGTATGAGACCGCTATATCCTCAGCAGGAGGTGGCGAAGCAATCATGGCGAAGGGGTTGCTGCTAGTGCTCTTCGGCCTAGCCTAGAAATGGTACCTCGGGCTGGCTCCTCGCTCGGTGTATTCGTGGGAGCAGCTCCGCGACAAGTTGAGCAGCCACTTCATAGCCCACCGGAATAGGGAAGTCACCTCCTCAGATCTATTCTCCCTCAAGCAAGCCCTCGACGAGTCGATACGTGACTTCACGCAATGCTTCGCTCAAGTACAATGCCAAATCTCAAGCATCACCGATAGGAGCGTGTGCGAGGCCGCTCGCCACGCAGTCTACAACCCTGACTTGGTAGGGAAGCTCGATAGGAAGGAGCCCAAAATGGTCGCCGAGCTGTACAAGATCATGCGCACCTACTCCAAGTCTGAGGACGGGAAGACCCATCGGCAGGCAGAGGCGCATGCGCTTGCAGCATGGACCGGGCCAAAGGTGGAAACCTATGACAAGCGCGCCAGGAGGCAGAAGGACGTATACCACGTGGAGGAAGAGGAGCGTCGCCCCACCAAGCAGACACGTAATGGCGACCAGGGTCGCGAGTCTGGCCATCCTGAGTGGAACGCTCGTGACCAAGCCTACCCGTGTGGAGGTCGCGGTCAAGGTCAGGGGCACGGAGACAACTCCAGGCGCGGAGGAGGTGGTAACACCAGACGCGGGGGACGAAGGCCCGGAGCAGACAACCACCAACACCGAATATTCTGCGAGCTCCACGGTTGGGCCTTCCATACCACCGTAGATTGCGACCTAGTCGCCTCCACCTGAGAAATCAAGCAGCGGGAGGCGCACGCCAGGGGCGACGCTCCACGACGTGACCGTGCGGTAGCTCAAGGGCATCAAGCCCTACCACCTCCGCCACCGCTCCTGCTCCTTGGGGCACCACCGAAGCAAGTTGAGGATCCATAGCGCCGCATCGTGCACGCCATCACTGGTGGCCATGCCCACACCTTCCCGTCCAAGCGGCAGCGCCGAGCCTATACGCGACAGGTGCAGCACATCAACTCCTCCCCGCCCACTGAGCTACCCTCATGGGTCGGTGCTACCGTCACCTTCGGCCCTGAGGATGTCACGGGGGTCAACCTCCCCCACCACGATGCCCTCGTTATATCGGCGGTCATAAATAACTGTGAGGTGCGCCGTGACTTCATCGATGGAGGGAGCTCGGCGGATATCCTGTTCGCATCCACCCTCGCAGAAATGGGAATACCACGAGTATGCCTCGCTCCCGCAGGCATCCTGCTCCTCGGCTCGGAGTCGAGCCGGTCCTAGGACTCGGGAAAATTGAGCTCCCGGTGGAGTTCGGCGAAGGAGAGTGCAAGCGCTGGGAGAACATCGTCTTCGACGTGGTCGACCTCCCCTACCAATATAACACCATCCTTAGCCGGGTCACATTGAACAAGTTTGGCGCCATCCCTCATCATGCCTTCCTCTGCATGAAGATCCCATCCCCCCACGGTGTCATCACTGTCCCACTACTGCAAAATGACCCTTTGCTGAACCCCCTCCATTGACGGGCGCACTCTTGCCCGTCGTTGGAGGGTGTCACCGCTGACGGGCACCTAGAGGCCCGTCAGCAGAGGTGTCTAACTGGCCGCAGCGGAAGACCTCCACTGACGGGCCCTTAAGTTGCCCATCAGTGGAGACGCAACCCCGGTGCCATAAATGACGCATCATCTCCACTGACGGTCGGTACTTAAGTGCCCGTCAGCGGAGAGGATGTCTCCACTGACGGGCAGCTATGCGGACCGTTAGTGGAGATGAGCAAAAAGGTGCCAAGATGACGTTAGTTTCGAAGCGATCTCTACTGACGGGCTCTATTTAAGTGCCCGTTAGTGGAGAGGAGATCTCCACTGACGGGCGTATCTAAGGGCCCGTCACTGGTATTTCAGCCCAAAAACACTGCATTAACAAACATCAATAACTTTTGATCTATAAGTCCAAATAAAGTGATTCTTTTTGCAAAATTTGTAAAATAAATAGATCTAGACAATAGATCAAGTTTCATAATTTTTTGAGTTTTCTGAAATTTCTAGTATTTATTTTATTTTTTATTTCTTTTCTTGGGAGATGCTTGAGTTATAAAGCAATGTATAGTCTAACTTTTGTGAAACTGTCTAATATTTTAAACACAGCCTCATGAGGTCATCTCATGACCCCATGCCAATTTTCATATTTTTTAGACCACATTTAGAGTTTATATAAAATGAAAAATCATTAAGATGCAAGTAAAGGTTTGAATTTTCCCAAGAAAATATTTGTATTTTTTATATATATTGTGGATAGGAGCTAAAAAGATACATAGGTACTTATATATGAATTTTTCTTCCATTCAAAGGCCTTCTTTAAGATACTTGTAGTTCAAATTTGAAATATATCCAGTAAATAGCTAGATATTCATTTAATGCCTAAAAAATAGCAAATGATTTCAGAAAAATGCCTAATTTTGACATTACCAATATAATGTAGTATGTTCCATGTATAAAATTTTTGGACCATTTTAGATAAATATTTCGGGAAGGTACTACACATAGTACCTCAAATTGGTATTTCAAAAAATAGAAAATACAAATTATTACATAACAAGATGGAACATGAACAAATATTAGCTTATAATAGTGTAATATCAAGTTGTAGTCCAAATCTCAAGTTCAAATGATGAAGAATTTATGATGTGTACTTCAATCTTCATATTTCCCCTTTAAATGCTATGAAGCTTTCTCAGAGATGGTTAAGTTACAAAGCAATGTATAGTCCAACTTTTATGAATTTGTCTGAAATTTTAAACACAGCCTCATGAGGTCATATAATGACCCCATGTTAATTTTCATATTTTTTAGACCACATTTAGATTTTATAAAAAATAAAAAACCAATATGATGCAACTAAAGGTTTGAATTTTCCCAAGGAAATGTTTGAAAATTTTATATATTTTCTGGGTAGGAGCTAAAAACATACATAGGTACTTAGATATAATTTTTTTTTATTTATAGGCTCTTTTTAAGATACTTGTAGTTCAAATTTGAATTATATCTAGTAAATAGCTAGATATTCATTTAATGACTAAATAATAGCAAATGATTTTAGAAAAATGCCAAAATTTGACATGAACAATGTAATGTAGTATTTTCCATGTAGAAAAAGTTTGGAGTATTTTGAATAAATATTTTTGCAAGGTACTACAAATCTCACATCTCACATTAAGTTCGACCACTGACGGGCAGCTACGAAGCGCCCGTCGGTGGAGACCCCCCCCACCACTGACGGGCGTCTATGAAGCGCCCGTCGGTGGAGACCCCCCCACCACTGACGGGCGTCTATGAAGCGCCCGTCGGTGGAGACACCACTGACGGGCAGCTACGAAGCGCCCGTCGGTGGAGACTCCGCTTGTCTATAAGGCAACGGGCGGGACTTGGCGAAAAATTCACCAAGTCCCGTGCGTTCTTTCGAACCAGGAGTCCTCCTCGGAGACTCCCCGTCGCAGCGCCTCTCGGCTGCAGGCCGCTCCCCGTCCCGAGGTCCAGATCGAGCCGGCGGCCCGGCGCCCGGCGCAACCAGCCCCGCTCCCCGTAGGTGACTCGGTGCTCGGCCGGCGGGCGGCTTAGGCGGCCGCACCCGCAACCAACCCCGCGCCGCCGCCCCGGCGGGACCTCAAGCACGAGCAGCCCCTCCTCTGCCGCAGGCCCGCAGCCCTTCTCGACGAGGCCGCCCGCCACCAATCCGCCGACTCCAGTTGCTCTCGCTCCATCCAAGTCGGCAAGCCCGAGGTCCAACCCAACTGCTCGTCTGCTCCAATGCTCCTTTGCTTGAAAAAGATTTAGTGCTTTACTACTTTAGGGCTGCTAGTGCTACACTGCTTTAGGTTTGTAAAAGCTTTAGTGCTTTGCAATTGCTGATTGTGAGCAAAGTAATGAACTGCAAATAATTATTTAGCAAAGTTATGCATCTGTTTTGAGTTGTGCTGCTGTTATTGCTTGAGTGTGCTTCCAAGGCTTTTTCAGCTTCTTACTGTTGTCTGAGATCAAGAGAAAGAGTTATGCAGTAATAACTGAATATATCCAAATGCAGCAGCAGACGTGTTTCATCGTAAATAAGCAATGCACTTATCTTAAATTTGAATCAGGATGTACATTGTATCAAATTAATGCCATCAATCGAACTATAAACTACAATATGTCAATATGTATTGCTTCTAGATCTTTGCTGATGACATGATGTTCAGTGTTCTGTTGTAATTTAGGTTAGGGCATTTCAAAGTTTTAGCCTTTTAAGTGTAAGAATTTAGAAATGTGCATATAAGTGGAATGTGTTGCATATATGGTTAGGTTATCTGCCTGGAAGATCAAAGCAAGAGAGGATTTATCGGTGCACATGAATCATCAAGGTATGTACATGTAGTTATCTGCCTGGTAGTATTATGTTTTTTTAATTTGGAAATAACTTGTAGTTTTGTCAGTTCCTTGAACATGTTCTTTTTACCTGATCTGCATCCTGTGCAAGGCCTGATTTTGTATACTTTGCTTATCAGTTCACCAAGGAATTAAGTTTTTGATGTTGAACTTAACTTGAACTGTAGGGAAAGAAGAACCCCGCTACTGACCAAGAGGCAATGAAATCATTCCTTGGGCTAGTAAAAGGAGCAAGAGAAATGAATATTGATAGGTATTGTCTCACATATAAATACATCGTTAGCTTTGTTTTTTGTCCATATTGTGTTGCTGAAAAGAAAATAGTTCTCTCTGTCCTCACAATTTGGCAGAATGGTTCTTTCATATACCTCATTTCATTGAAGTATCTCTTTTCCTGCTGTTCTACTCAATTTAAAGCATGAGTAAAAATGTCTCATCTCTTCTGCGTACGATAGAAAACACTCAATCTAGATGCATTTTTCTATTTCAGTTGGCATATCATTATGAGGATGCGAGCTCCACAGGAATTTTATTTTTTTAATCCCTTAAAACCTACTACCGACGGGCCTCTAAATAGTGCCCGTCAGTGGTGACCAAGGCTCTACCGACGGGCCTCTAAATAGAGCCCGTCAGTGGTGACCAAGGCTCTACTGACGGGCATCTAAATAAAGCCCGTCAGTGGTGACAAAGGCTCTGCTGACGGGCCCTGGGCCCGTCAGTGGAGGGCACCCCTCCACTGACATTCCCAGGCTGACGGGCCCCCAGCCCGTCAGTAGAGGGGCTTTCTCGCCCCTCAGCAGAGGCCCGAACTGCAGTAGTGTCCGAGGCAATCAAGACTTGTCTCGCAAGATCGACGACGACATCTAGGGGGCCATTCGTTATGTCCACACCGTTCATGCTGAGGCCAAGGACGCAAAGATCGCACCAGGGGCTGCCGACCCCCCAACATTCGGGTGGTGGGTGCCCAAGCCCAAGCCCGATGGCGAGACGCGTGCAGCACCACTTTCGGAGGAAGACCCAGCCAAGACGGTGCTCGTCAGAGCGAACCTTGACCGAAAGATCGCAAAGGCCCTACTCAACGCGCTCCGGTCCAACCATGTCCTATTTGCATGGGAGCACGAAGACCTCCCTGGCGTGCCCAGGGAGATTGTTGAGCACAGGCTGTACGTCAAGCCTGACGCGCACCCTGTTAAGCAAAAGCTCCAGAGAATGTGCGTGGAGCGTCAGGCCACGGCCCGAGAGCAAGTCGAAAAGCTCCATAAGGCCAGAGTCATCCGCAAGGTCATGTACCTGGATTGGCTCGCCAACCCCGTCCTCATCAAGAAGGCCAATGGGAAGTGGCGCATGTGTGTTGACTACACCAAACTCAACCGCGCGTGTCCAAAAGACAACTTTTCACTCCCGCGGATCGACCAGCTGGTCAATGCCACCTCGAGATGCGAGCTCATGAATTTCCTAGACGCATACTCCGGGTACCACCAAGTATGGATGGCCAAAGAAGACGAGGAGAAAACAAGCTTCACCGCGCCCTGCGGGACATTCTGTTACGTTCGGATGGCTTTCAGACCCAAGAACACTGGAGCAACCTTCACGCGGCTCGTATACAAGGCCCTCACACCGCAGATAGGGCGGAACAGTGAGGTGTATGTTGATGATATTGTCGTCAAGAGCGTCCTCGCCGGCACCCACGCCGCGGATTTGCAAGAGACGTTCGACAACCTCAAAAAAGCGGGCATGAAACTCAGCACAGAGAAGTGTGTCTTTGGGGTCTAGGCTGGGAAGCTCCTTGGCTTTCTCGTGTCGGCAAGGGGTATCGAGGCCAACCCGGCGAAAATCTAGGCCGTGCTCGACGTGCGGCCACCAGAGAATGTCAAAGAAGTGCAGAAGTTGACGGGGTGGCTCGCCGCGTTGGGAAGGTTCGTCTCTCGCTCGGCCGAAAAAGGACTCCCATTCTTCAAGGCACTGCGGGGGTCCTCCGGCTTTGAGTGGACAAGTGAAAGCCAAACCGCCTTGGGAGAATTGAAGACATACCTCACCTCGCCACCACTGCTGCAGAGCCCCGATGCCGGGAAGGCGTTGTTGCTTTACCTTACAACCACCCCAATCGCGGTAAGCGCCGTACTTGCCAAGGAGAAGGACAAGAGCCAACACCCCGTCTACTATGTGTCTGAGGCACTGCAGGGAGCGAAAGTACGGTACACCGAGTTAGAGAAGCTCGTGTATGCACTTCTTATGGTGTCGCGGAAGCTGCGACACTACTTCCTCGCCCACTCGATCTGAGTACCATCAGCTTTCCCTATCGGCGAGATGCTTCACAACAAGGAAGCTTCTGAGCGTATTGACAAGTGGTCGGCTGAGCTCGCCCTGTTCTCCATTGAATTCATGCCAAGGATAGCGATCAAGTCCTAGGTGTTGGTGGACTTCCTAGCAGAATGGCCCCATCGGAGCACCCAGCGCCTCCGAACCCCTCGGACCTGTTGTGAACCATCTACGTCGATAGCTCATGGTGCTCGGAAGGCACCGGCGCCGGGGCAATCCTCGAGTCCCCAGAGGGCAATATCACCTCCTACAGCGCGCGCCTTGAGTTCAAGACCACCAACAACGGGGCGGAGTACGAGGCACTCCTCCTTGGTCTTCGAAAGGCACGCGCATCAGGCGTACGGAGGATAGTCGTCAAGAGCAACTCACAGCTCATCGCCGGCCATGTCGACAAGAGCTACCAAGCCAAGGATCCTGAAATGATCAAGTACTTGGCCCTGGCCCGAGTCATGGAGAAGCATTTCGCTGGCATCACCGTTCGCAGCATCCCACGCGCTGCGAATGCTCTCAAGCATGCCATCGAGCGCTAATTGTTTTCGGATGGGAGGAGGGGTACGGCGTCGTATACCCATTGATGCCTCCTCCATTATTACAAGATGCATGCATACTTAGTACAATCGATAGAAAAATTGAAACAACCACAAGGCCCACAAGGAACACCGCGATCTCTGCATCGCTCAAGATGCGCACGTCATCGTCCGGCTGTTCGGTTTCGTTAACCCGCGCGAAGCACAACGCTTGATGGACTCAGGCCTAGCAGGTGTTGTCCCCAGGCATCCACTCTTGCCTTCCATCGAAGGCCATCACCCTACATACCAAATAACAAAAATTCACAAGTAGCAAGAATAAAGTTCGGTAAATCTTCTAGATTTTCATTAATAACTAACAAGTTACATGAGAGTTACAAAGGAAAGTCCGATCATGTCCGATCACATAAACCCTAGCAAAAGACGGTCTACTGGGCTAAAGGACTCAAGCCGATGCAACAAAGGCCCAGGTACTAAGAAGCCAAAAACTAAGCAAAACCCTGCCGCGCTAAGGTAAGCAAAAGACACAAAGCTAGGGGTGAAGCTCACACCTGTGAAGGCCGCCCGTTGGGCGCTCCCGCGGGCAGCCCCCCAGGAGTCTCTTGTGGGACTCGGGACTTCCAGAGCCTGGCAACGTACTTCAGTCCACGCCTGTCCCACACACGTGCTAGGAAGGTCCAGACACTAGCCCGGACGTGCGCGCGAGCATCCTCCATCTTTTTCCTTGCCGGGAGAGCGAAGTCCGCCGCCTCGAACCTACCTGCGGGGTCGCGGCCAGCCTCGCGCAGGCAGGTAAATGCTAGCTCAACAGAGGCCTGAGCACAGTCCCGGGCGTGCGCTGGGATCGCCTCTAGCGTGGCTGCGCTAAGCGCAGCCACCCAGCGCAGTCGAGCGGCTGGCATGCCCTCGTCAGCACCGTCAGGAAGCAGAAGGGAGACTTTGAGGCCGGCGCCAAGTTCGCTAACCCCTGCAACGGTAGACGCCACCAGGGCGCCCAACTCTTGCTATCGCGCGGTGGCGGCCTGCCGCACAACCCCCGCGGTGTGAAGCTCAGCACGGAGGGAGGCAATCACATCCTCCGCCTCCGACAGCTTCTCCTGAGCCCCCGTGGCCTTCTCCTCAGCAACCCTAGCCCGTGCCTTCACTTCCCGGATACGAGCTATCTTGCCCTCAATCTTAGTGTCGTGCATCTCTAGGAACCGCTTCGTCGCGAGGAAGCTCTACGAAGAGGAGCTTCAGTCAAGATCCAGCGATAAAGATGTCATGCACAAAGGAAAAGTCAAGGGCAGACATTACCTTAATCAGTGCTGACTTAGAGGTGGTTCGCACGTCCGCTGGCGACAGCCCGGAGAAAGCAGTCTCAAGGTCTGCGAGGCAGATCCGTCTTGCGAGGTCATCGTAAAGGCCCGTCTCAACCTCGGAGTCGATGAAGTGCCCCGGGAGCAACCATCCCCGGATCAACGGGGCGCCGGGCGCATTCCCGTTGTCCGCATCCGCAGGGGACGCAGACCTCGGCGCGGGGCTGCTCCCACCGGCTAGCATGGCCGGCCACGTGGGCTCTGAGCGTGACACAGACATTGTCATGGTGGCTCCCCCCGGCGCCATTGGCGCAGGTAGCGCCTCGGCGGACGTGGCCGTGTCTGCCTCGCCACCCCCCTCAAAGCTAAAGTCGAAGCTACCTGTCGACGACTCATCCGTCGCCCTCTGAGGCAAGGGGGGACACCTCGGAGTTTCCCGTAGCTCAGCAGCCCTATCACCGATGTCGTCATACCGGTCTGCGTTGGACTCCCCGGTCAAACGGGGTCAAAGGCAACGTGTGGACCTCCGCGCGTCTGGAGTGGCGGCTAGGCCGCTCCTGCCCGAGGCTCAGGGGACGCCCGCCAACCATCGCAGCACGGATCGCCCGAGTCGGTGAAGACGGAGCCGCCTCGCGAGCGCACTTAGCCACTACCATGCCCCAGTTGGCATGAGGGGTGCATGGGTGGGCACCGCTCACTTGAAGCACAAGCATGCCCAGTTGACCCGTGGCCCCTGAATCATCGCCTTCACATCCGCTTTCTCGGCAGCCGTGTAGCGGCTGAGTAGCTCCTCCCCGGCGACCGCTGCGCTCCATAACGATTGGTCTGTGAAACAAATAAGGAAACACGGTAAAGTCCCACGAGGGAAGCTTGGCTAAAAGTTAGAAAATACTCACACATGTTCGGGATGTAGCCGGTCAGAGTCCGTAAGGCGTGTGGCAGGTCCACGTCCGATGGTGCCAAGGCCGGCGCCCAACCCGCCGCTAGCAACGTGATCCTGAATAGAAGGTACTCTTCTACCAGGTCGCGCACGGCCAGCACGTGGGCCAAGCGTTGGAGCATGATCTTCTGGGCCTCGTCGCTCCCATCCAAGGAAGGGGAGAGGCCCTCGGAGGTCGGATGCCTCCCAAGCAAGTGAAGCCCGAGCCCTGGACGCGGTAGTAGAACCAGGCGCCCTGCTAATCTGGCCACCTAGCCCGGGTGGTGAACAATAGATACTCGGCCTTGGTACGCTGCCGGCGCGTGGAGAAGCTCACCGTCCCATACATTGAAAAAGAATTCTCTGTCGCCCTTATCTTCATCACCAACGCTTGGTGATGCCAAGCGAAGAGCCTCCCGGAGCCGATCATCCCCATGCTCCGCATCGCCCACTCAAACGCCGCAAGCCTGACGAAGGCAGATGGGTGGAGGTCCAAAACCTCGATGCTGAAGAACTCGAGCACCTCCAGCAGCAAGCCCGCCGCCGGGATACGCAATCCGGTGTCGAATTGCGAAGCAAAGACGACGGTGCGCCCCATACCGGGCACTTCCTCACCGCGGTGCGGGGAGGAGCCTCGACGCCGTAGGGGCCACCGGGTTCGGGTATCTTGCCCTCCGCAGTCAAACGCCTGAAAAGCGCCGCATCCGTGCTAGAGGGGCCAAGGAAGCGGGAGTAGGCTGGCTCGGCTACTCCTACCCCCCTCGAGCAAGTCCTTCCCCTTTACAGCGCGTGGAGATGTTGCCATCTCGCCACAACGGATCCGAAGCCTATCGAACCCCTTGATCCTCCGTGCACCTAGAGTCTGGGTCTGGAGGTTCCGGGCTCGACCTCCGGGCAGTCCGGAATCCAGAGGAATCTCCGAGTGGGGCTCTGTGCACCCAGAGTCGGTCCGGAGGTTCCGAGCTAGACCTCCAGGTTACCCGGATTCCGGACGACCTTCCAGGTGGAATTACGTGCGCTCGGAGCCTTCGTTCGGAGGTTCCGGACCGGACCTTCGAGCTACCCGGATTTTGGGCTGCCTTCTGGACGGAATTCCGACTCCGCGCGCGTGACTCTGCGCTCGATCTCACGGCTGACTCCACGGCCGACCCTGCGCTCGTCCCCGTGGGCGACGCCCCGCGGCCGACCCCGCGCTCGACCCCGCGGTCGACCTCGCGTGCACACGCGACCTCGCGGCTGACTCTGCAGCCGGTCACGGCCACGCACGACCTTGCAGGTAGGGCGCGGGCACGGGCACAAGCGCGGCCACAGGCATGAGTGCGAGCAAGGACATGGGCGAGCAGCCGGTGGCAGCCGTACAACGGCACAGGACTCGGCAGCGACGGCGGCCCGATGCGGCAACGTGGCGGCCTGGTCCTAGAGCTCGGCAGCAGCCGTGGTGACGGCCGGCGCAGGCGTGTGGGGAGAAAGAAAGAGAGAGAACAAAGGAGCAGCCAAGGGCTTTATATAGCTGGCCAGAACCGACTCAGGAAAATATCCCTGAGCCAAAAATATCTCGGAACCGACTCATGTCGCACGGTCCGGAGGTTAGGTCCGGAAACCTCCGGACTGAACCTTCGGACCACCCGAATTCCAGGATGCCTTCCGGGCCGTTCCAGGAGCTACTGGATTGGTCCGGAATCTCATCCGAAAGCCATCCGGATTTTGGGCAGCCCGGAGGTCCGGTCCGGAACCTCCGGGCGGAACCTCCAGACCTCCATTCAATACCAAATCCAAATCTAACTCTAGTTTGAGAGGTTTTAGAAAAACAGCCATAACTTTCTCATACAAAGTCTGTTTTAGATCCTCGACCACTCAAATCGAAGCTAACGACAAGGCGCATCCAAAAATTCTACACGTGTATACACTTGTACCCATCTTGACCCCTCAAAATTCGCCTTCTAAGTAGTACTTTTTGGCTCCGAAAGTTTTTTCGTTACTTTTGTCGGATCTTGCGGAGGGCATATCTCCTTCACCCGGACTCCGATTTGGGTGATTCTTGTTTCCCTGGTTAGCTTGAGCCGAGGACTTGCTTTCCACCTTGATCCTAGCTTGTGCTGAGTGCTTTTGTCAAGGTGCCGTTTTCAAAATCTTCGATTTAGGGTCGGGATTTCCACTAGTCGTTTCGTCGACTTTCTTGGAATTGGCTCAAACTTTCTGGAGATGTAGAGTTTGGCCTCCTGCTCATAGTAGTGAAAACCGTTCGACAGTTGGAGCTGTCAAACTCCCTCCTCGATGCTGCCACTTGCCTGCCGTGGCAAGGAATCTGTAGTTTTTGCTACCACGGCGGCAGCCTATCAACTAGCCGTGCTTCATCTGTTTGTACAGACGGTTCCAAGCTTTGAACCGTCCGTACATCCCTGACTAGCTCGGACCGCGCGCCGACCCCTCAGGAATCGGTGTGCTGGTCCGGGCATTCGTCACCCGATTGCCTGAATCGTCGAGGGGCTATTGTTGGGGTAGGGGTCCCCGCGCTAGCCTGTTTTCAAAGTTTTCCACAAGCGCCGTCAAAGACCAAACTAACAGCGTCAAGGGCAGCCACAGTCTTCGCCATCATCACGGACTACGTCGACACCGCCAAGGGCAACCTCGATGCCCGTCACCGTCAAAGTCTACATCGATGATGCCAAAACGAGGACTACGTCAACATCACCAATGATCGTCCCGATGTCCGTCACCGTCAGGGTCTGTGTCGGCATTGTCAAGGACTTCGTTGATGTGCTTAGGAATTCCTCCAAAAATGCCAGAGAATATTCCCCAAAGATGCCCGAAATATTCTCCCAAAATATCTTCTATGCATGAAAAATGACGACCATACCCTCGTAAAGTTCCCCGAATCTGAGGGCAAAAATGTAATCTCCCCTTTTCCATCCTCAAACCCTATAAATACCCCCCACGGGGGTAGAGGAAGGGGAATGATTTCTTGTAACCCTAATTCTACACTTCAATAGAAGAGTGACTTTCACCTCATCGTACACAAGAGGGGTTTAGCCTCCTCGTACACGGTTCGTGTTTCACCCTGTCGTACGTATCTCGTATCTCGTGCCTCGCCTCGACAGACGTTCGGAGGGTCATACTCGCTCATACTCCTCGTGCACCGCCGATGGTCGCTGTAGCCGTTCGGAGGTGCTATAAGTTTACTGTCTAGACTTGTATCTACAACATAATGCATTTCATAGGAGCAACCATGTAGGAACAAATAATTAAGATTAAAGTACTCTAAAATTTCTATGTAAATCGTACAATTCAAAGAATCCATCGAAAAGAATTTTGAGCTTGGGATGATATAAAGCAGAGTACATATAACTCCACTCATTGCATCAATCCACAGGGTCTAGAGCCGTTGGATTGCTTCACGGGTCGATTCGAGGATGGCTAGAACACTGAAATATCTCATAATTCGCTAGAGCAATGTATAGTGTTACTCCCTGTACGACGCAAAGATAACAATGTGCATAACGCATGAACCAAGTTTTTTCTCCTTGCAAAAAAATAAAATAAAATAAATCTTTATTTGTATAAAGCGTTGGGATTCTTTAAAACAGTAGATAAGTCGTTGCTTGATGTAATTTAAAACAGAGTATACCTCCATTCCCTGCATCCATCCCTCACGACGTCTATTTCTTATTTAAAAAACATTAATTGGCACTCCATATCGAAATAAATACTAGATACTTAAACGAGTAAATCACAAACAAATCTTATCCCAGACCACTCCCAGGCCATTCCATACCATCAACGCCTCCAATTCCCAACCGAAAACGGAGCCCCACAAGACAAAGAACCCATCCATCCATCCGTTCGAAATCCAACCCTACACCAAACTTGCATTGCAGGTCCCTTGTCCTCGTCACCAAACCCCACCTCCATCATCATCTCATTCTCGTCCATCCTCCATTACCTATCTTCTTCGCCTCTCCTTCAAGCATCATCACCCCACACACAGAGACCATATTTATAAACCTCCAGCACCAAGAACCGAGGAGGGCAAGGCAAGAACCGACGAGCAGGAGCTTTCTTGGTTGTCTATGTCGAGCCCCGTGCACGTCCGCAAGGCCATCCACCTCGCCGCCATGAAGGCCAAGCTGCAGAGCTTCCTCGGCCTCCGCCTCCTCCTCGTCGCCGCCCTCGCCGCCTGCCTCCTCCTCTTCTCAGCCCGCACCCTCTTCTCCTCCTCCTCCTCCTCCTCCTCCGACTCTGCTGCCTCGCGGGTGCGCGGCGGGGAGGACGTCGGGGGCTGCTCGAAGCTGCCGGCGCCGGTGGCGGAGGCGCTGGTGCACTACGCGACGTCGAACGTGACCCCGCAGCAGACGGCGGCGGAGATCGGTGTGTCGCTACGGGTGCTGCGGCGCCGCTCCCCCTGCAACTTCCTGGTGTTCGGCCTGGGGCTCGACAGCCCCATGTGGGCGGCGCTCAACCACGGCGGCCGCACCGTGTTCCTCGAGGAGGACGCCTCCTGGATTGCCTCCGTCCGCTCGTCCCACCCGGGGCTCGAGTCCTACCACGTCACCTACGACACCCGCGTCACCGACGCCGACGACCTCATCGCGCTCCGGGACCACCCGGGCTGCACGGCGCAGCCGGACCTCGCCGCCGCGGCCGAGGCCTCGTGCCGGCTCGCGCTCCGCGGCCTGCCGCCCGTGTTCCACGACATCGAGTGGGACCTCATCATGGTGGACGCCCCCACGGGGTGGACCCCCGAGGCGCCCGGGAGGATGGGCGCCATCTACACCGCCGGCATGGCGGCGCGCGGGCGGCTGCCCGGCAGCGGCGCGACGGACGTGTTCGTGCACGACGTGGACCGGACCGTGGAGGACAGGTTCTCCAAGGCGTTCCTGTGCGAGGCCTACCTCGCCGAGCAGGTCGGTAGGATCAGGCACTTCGTCATCCCCAGCCACAGGGAGAAGGATGGCATGCCCTTTTGCCCTGACAATTAATAATGAATTACCCATTTTGCCCTCCGGTACACTACTACTGCAATTACCCAGGAGAGCATATTGAGGGTCATGCATGCACCATTATTGGAGGCAAGGGCGCAATTGACCATGGCCGTCGGATCAGAAAAGGAACGCTCGCGATCGATCAAAGCTGGAGAAGATGAGCCTGGATTTTTATCTGCGAATGTGATCGTTAGCGTTATTTTTATTTTTTTTGGATCCGCCATTGGTTGGTGGCTGTAGATAAAGAGTGGATTCTATCTGAGATGTTTGTAGGCAAAACTATTATCTCCTTTTCTTTTCGTATATGCATGCAAACTATTGTTCTTGGCTATGTCCGCTAGATTTTCTTGTATTTGCGATTTCATTCTATTTTATTGTGTGACTCATAATTAAGGAGATGCATGCATCTGGAGTGAGTCGATAAGAAGGGGCTTTTTCTTGTTGAAGCTATAATACTATAATGAATGGATAATAGTCTTGCATAGTTTCTGGGAAGATGGAGGTTATAGTATTGCAAATGAGTGTGATTGAACTGATGATCCCAATTATGTTAATTGCCACTAAAAGAGCTCAGTCGATGATATTCCACTCCAACATGTTGTTGTTACTATATCTGGCTAGCTGACGGTGTGAGTGACCTGATTTTGATTGCTTGACAAGTACATGGTACCTTGCTTTTTTGCTTGGGCGGTTACCTGCCTGAAATTTTGTAGGCAGTGCTTTCATTTCCATGGCACGTTGCCCAGGTTATTTACTACTAGGAAGTGAAGTTAGTCTCCTTGGGAGTCATGCCTAGGGGTGGGGTTGTGATTGCGAACAAGTTTGAAGAGTTTGTTCGTAGAGGTTAAAAACGTGTGACATCTCTACAGGTGCAGATGAGTCTATCTCCTGTTTTTGTTAACAGCAGGGATGACAACGGGGTGGGTTCAGACTTCAGACGGGTAAGGCTCTCTCGAACCCATGCCCAAAACTGCCCGTCCGCCAAGATCACCATGGGACACCGTGGCTATCGCCCGATGTGTACCCATAGAGACTAATATATTGGCTACCAATATTCGTTTGCACCGCTATTTCGCAGTGAAGAAGGATAGCTTTGTGCGCAGTCCTCACACTTGAACGAGTCATCTTTGAAGGTGAACAACCTTCTTACACTCCTTAACGTGTTGGTAATAATGCAAATTTGCTCCAATGAAAAGATGGACAATCTTTTCTACAAGTATAACATAATATACACTACTGCAGAACCAGCTATAGAAGGCATATTAGCAGTGACGAGCACCAAACAAACACGTCACTGGTAAACCGAAAATTTACCAGTGGCGGGCATCAATTGCCACGTGTCACTGGTAAATACTTACCAGTGACGAGCACCCATTACCACCCGTCACTGGTAACGTAGCAATTACTAGTGGCGGGCTCACAGAGGAGCTCGTCACTGGTATATTACACACCAGTGACGTGCTGACCAACGTGCCCGTCACCGATAATATTTCCCGCCAAATTTGCTTCTGGCCTGCATACCAGTGGCGGGCTAAGGTTCAGCTCGTCACTGGTATTTTGTTTACCAGTGGCGGGCGTGTCTATGTGCCCGTCACTGGTAACCTGCCCTATAAAAAGCATCAGCGAGCTCGCTGCTGGCCAGTCTACTGGCCAGCAGCGAGCTCGCCGATCGCCTTGACGTCCGCCGCCGCTGTTCACGCCCTAGGAGAATTCCTAGCCCTCCAAAATCTTCTCCCACCTCTCCTAGCTCCCTTGCCATCTCTTTCTCCTTCAAATCTACCTAGATCATCACCTCTAGCTAGCTTGCTCTCCCCCAATTCAAATTAATTTGCTTTACCAGGTGATCAGTTTCTCTTGTATTATTTGAATGATCTAGTTACGAAAGGTTGATTATGCTCTCCCCCAATTCAAATATTTGATCCATTTTGTATCATTTTAGTGTATTACTTCTTATTCTCCACCGTGGATGAACTTTGTGTAACAACTTTGATCAATAAAATTAATGGATGTGTATGCATGAGTCGACGCAAAGACCGGGGTGCTACCTCTATTTCTTTTTTAAATGCATGCATGATTTGTGTATTGCTCTCTCACAAATTTTAGAACCTCTGATTATGTATTTAGTGTATATGTAGTACTATATATCGATGCAATAAAACATATGTTGCACACACCCAAGTGCTTGTAGCATAGCACTCGAGTAAGTGAGACTCTCAATGTAAAAAATATGATGTATTATAACTTCTTAGATGTGCATGAAATGTATTTCGTCATATATGTGAATGTGAGATATGCTTGTGGTACCGGCCGTCGAGCCGAGGCAACATTCGTTGCTTTGTTTATTTTTTCAGGAAAACTGAGTTCAACGTTTTGGCGAAATGTTGTTTCGTCAATATTTTGTCAACGTTCGATACTCAATTTTGCATAATTTTAGCAAAGGTCATGCCGAAATTTTGAATTTTCAACAATTTATTTCAATAACCTGCCAAATCTTGAAATGTTTTATGTAATATTTTAAAATCTCAATTGCAAAGAAAACTTTTATTATTTTTTTTAGCCTGTCATGAAAGGTTGGTACTAATTAATTTTCGTATATCTTAGGGATCGAACGACCGATGGATCGAAGTTGGATGTATGACGGCGATCGGAACACACAGAGTTTCTATACGTCTTTGAATGAGTTCTTTGATTTCGCCGAGCGAGATATGGTGCGAAAGGGTGGCACGAAGATATGCTGTCCGTGTCGTGATTGCAAAAACCTGAAGATGTACGAAAGGAAATCTGGTTTTTTACACATCCACCTGGTGCAATGGGGTTTCATGCCAGGTTATACACGGTGGACAAGTCACGGTGAGGAGGATGAGGTTGTTGCCGACGACGAAGGGTTAGATGAAGAAGCAGGACATGGGGAGCCGGAAGCAGAACGGTTGGATTATAAAGATGCCAGAGGACATGAAGAGGCCGAAGCGGATACACGAAGCACGGGGGATAATTTGGCCGGAATGGTCCAGGACCGTCACATGCAAGAGCAGGTTGTGAAAGAGACGAATAACGATAGTGCGGCTCGTAGAGAGGCTGCCAAGTTGGAGACACTGGTGAAAGACTCCGAGACTCCCTTGTATCCCGGTTGCAATCCCGAGCACACTCGCCTCTCAGTCACGCTCGAATTTCTAAGACTCAAGGCACTCCACAACAGCACGGACACAAGCCTCGATGAGACATTGGAGTATCTCGCAAAAGTTCTGCCAGAGGGGAACGTGTTGCCTCGTGGTTGCGATGAGGCCAAGAAGGTCGTGTGCCCTCTTGAATTGGAGGTGACGAGATACCACGCGTGTCCGAATGACTGCATGATATATCGGAACCAGTACACGGAGCTAACCAAGTGTCCCGAGTGCAAAGCATCCCGATTCAAGCGGGGAAAGAACTACCAACCAGATGGTGAGAACGAAGTGAAGAGCGGTGCTCCTGCAAAGGTTGTATGGTACCTTGCACTCATTCCCCGTTTGAAGCGTCTATTCGCAAACAAGAAGGAGGCAAAGCTCATGCGTTGGCACGACGAGAGGCCAAGGAAAGATGATGCCGTGCTGAGACACCCTGCGGATGGTTGCCAGTGGAAAGCAATCGACGACCAATACCCCGAATTCGGAGGAGAGCCCAGGAATATCAGAATTGGAATGAGTACGGACGGACTCAATCCTTTTGGAAAGATGAGCAGCAGGCACAGCACCTGGCCCGTGGTCGTATGGATGTACAACCTCCCTCCGTGGCTCTGTTTTAAGCGGAAGTACCTACACCTGTCTATGCTAATTCAAGGGCCACAGCAACCAGGGAACGATCTGAACGTGTATCACCAACTACTGAAGGAGGAGCTAGATACACTGTGGGCTGAACCAGGGGTCCGGGTCTGGGACGCTCACGAAGGAGACTACTTCAACATGAGAGCTATGATGATCACAACGGTGCAAGACTATCCCGCTTATGGATATCAATCCGGCCAGGTTTGCCACGGATACCAAGGATGTGTTAAGTGCATGGAAGATACAACAAGTCGTCACCTACCGGGCTCTCACAAAATCGTGTACATGAGCCACCGAAGATGGCTTCAACAGGACGACCCGTGGAGACAAGAAAAAGAAAAGTTCGACAATACGACTGAGACCCGAGGACCACCACGTAAGAGGAGTGGGGAAGAAATATACGAGATGTTGAACTCTTGGGGTGAGTGCCCTAGGGCGGGAAAGAAGCAGAAGAAGGTAAAGCCGCTGGGAGGCGTGTGGAAAATGAAATCTGTATTCTGGGACTTGCCTTACTGGCCTTTTCTCGAGACGCGCCACTGCATAGATGTCATGCATATTGAGAAAAATGTCTGTGAGAGTGTGCTCAGTCTCTTGCTCCACATGGCAGACAAGACAAAGGATGGGCCGAAGGCACGAGCTGACTACGAGGAACTGGGGATAAGACGAGAGCTGTGGGCCAAGGAGGAGAAGGCCAAGTTGGGCAGGAATGTTACAAAAATCAAGACGGACTGTCCCGCCGCTTGCTACACTCTAAGTACAGACGAGCTGGATAAAATCTTCAAATGCCTCAGAGGTGTCAAAGTAACTTCCGGCTACTCGGCAAACATACAGAGATTTCTAGACACGCAGAACCACAAACTAATCGGTATGAAGTCTCATGACTGTCACGTGATGATCACGCAGATACTTTCGGTTGCAATTAGAGGGCTAATGGAGCCATGGATCCGCGAGACACTGCTTGACCTCTGCAACTTTTTCGACGTTATCTCTCAGAAGTCCATCACTAAGAAGCGTTGCCGGCGACTGCAGGCGGAGATCATTGTCATACTATGCGAGCTCGATATGTACTTTCCGCCCGCATTCTTCGACGTCATGGTTCATCTCATGATCCATATCGTCCCGTAGATCATCGACCTAGGTCCCGTATTCCTACACAACATGTACCCGTTGGAAAGGTTCAATGGGGTCGTCAAGCGATACGTTCGGAACAGGTCTCATCCGGACGGGAGCATCGTCCAGGGCTTTCTCACGGAGGAGAGCGTCGAGTTCTGCACGGATTACATGAAAGTCGACAAACCTATAGGCATGCCTGTTAATCGGCACATTGGCAGGCTCGATGGCGTAGGTCACCGACGCGGGAAGAAGGATTTACATGTGCACAGTGACGTACCGAACCGATCAGACGATTACGTCAGAGCGCACACAGTAGTGTTACAGCACCTCTCAGTGGTCCGTCCTTACGTTATTCAGCACATGGCAATGTTAAAAACAAAGCACGTCACAAGAAAGACCGAGGCGGCTCTCATGAAAGAGCACAACGCTACGTTTCGCCAGGTGGCTAAAAAACTACTTCAACGAACATAGCTTCTCAAAAGATGATGACGTAGCACGGACGGTGTTCCACGTGGCACAGGGACCCCTGATGAATGTCGGGACATACCAAGCATACGACATCAACGGATACACATTCTATACAGAGGCACAAGACCAGAAGAGTGTGTACCAGAACTCTGGTGTGACGATGGAGGCCCTGACCGGTAAGAAAAAGGACAGATACTACGGTAGGCTGGAAGAGATTTGGGAACTTGACTACACCGTAACCAAGATCCCCATGTTCCGGGTAAGATGGGCGAAGAATGTCGAAACGGAAGACTATTTCACTACCATGGTCATACCGAAAGCAGTTCCTATTGAGACAGTAAATGTGAAAGCGATAAGTGCCAAAAATGAGCCGTGGGTATTAGCTAAACAATTGGCCCAATGCTTCTACATAGCCGACCCGACGAGGCCAAGCCGTCATGTCATGAGGAGGGGCAAAAGGAGTATCGTTGGAATCGATGGTGTCGTTGACGAAGACGACTATGACCAATTTGACGACCCGGATATGGAGGAAGACAATCAGCCACGGCCCAGCAGAAGGAGAAATACTACATGTCCCGCCGTGCGTCCCTTCAAAAGACGAAGTCACTCCGAGGGGTTAACCTATACCAGGAAGAAGACCAAGACTACCGTTGAGAAGACTGTCGAAGAGTGACAAGATTGCCGAAGAATGTCGTAATTTAATTAAGTTAATTAATGATGTATAGCTCACTTTTGTGAAATTTATGTATATAACAATAATGGTATTTAAGTTAATTCTATATATACGCATAAACTAATCATTGCCCGCGCAAATAATAGACAAACGGTCTCGTAAATAATTCTTTAAGAAAGTTATATCGATATACGAAAAGATTTGCGCCTTAACCGTGCATCGAGTGTAATAATACTGAAAGGAATGGATAATAAGAAAATTGCCTAAGTTTGGATTCAAAAAGATTGGGCCCTACGTACAAACCCTAACTAACTAACCCTAACTAACCCTAATTCCCAAACAAACCCTAACTAACTAACCCTAACTAACCCTAATCCCAAACAAACCCTAACTAACTAACCCTAACTAACTAACCCTAACTAACTAACCCTAACTAACTAACCCTAATCCCAAACAAACCCTAACTAACTAACCCTAACTAACTAACCCTAATTCCCAAACAAACCCTAACTAACTAACCCTAACTAACTAACCCTAATTCCCAAACAAACCCTAACTAACTAACCCTAATTCCCAAACTAAACCCTAACTAACTAACCCTAATTCCCAAACTAACCCTAACTAACTAACCCTAACTAACCCTAACTAACTAACCCTAACTAACAAACCCTAACTAACCCTAATTCCCAAACATACCCTAACTAACTAACCCTAACTAACCCTAATTAACTAACTAAACCTAACTATCTATATTACCAGTGACGAGCTCTCGTGCTGGAGCGTCACTGGTATGTATATTACCAGTGACGAGCACTCGTTCTGGAGCGTCACTGGTATATATATTACCAGTGACGAGCACCATTTATGGCCCGTCACTGGTATATCTTATCAGTGACGAGCGCCCTTCATGGCCCGTCACTGGTAACTAGTACATATAAACCGCTCCCGCGCGGGACTTGGGGAAATATTCCCCAAATCCCGCGCCCGCCCTAATTCCCAAATCGACCCACTGCCCTCGCGCATCCGACGCCGCCAGGCCGCCGCCGCTCCTCGCCGGACGCCGCCCTCGCCGCCTCCCTCACCGGACGCCGCCATCGTCGCCGGAAGCCGCCTCCCTCACCGGACGCCGCCTCCCTCACCGGAAGCCGCCTCCCTCACCGGACGCCACCTCCCTCCGGCCCTCCCGCTGCAGCTCGTCGCCGGCTCCCCTCCCGGCCTCTCGCTGCCGCCTGCTCCTCCCCTTCCCGGCCTCTCGCTGCAGCCCTGCAGGCACCGCTCCCCTCCGGCCTCTGGTAAAAACCATTTGCTCGGTTGCTCCTCCCGAAGTCCCCATCTTTACTATGAATAGTTGGTGGATTTGGTTAATTTATAAGGAGATCTTCTCTATGAATGAATCGTGGCCTTGGATAAATGATTATTATGGATCTTAGCAATGAATTTTATTGGATTGAGGGGAAGATATGAAAGGTTGGTGGATTAGTTGAAAGGCGAAACTAATAGATTTCTTATGGTGATATAGGTTTATAGCGTAGACCAATGAATTGAAGGGTTTTGATACTTGTGGTTGCACTGAGATTCGATAGAGAATAAGTGATTAATGATAGGTCCTTTGGATGGCTCCTTTAGCCTATTCGATCGGGGAACAAGACCGGTAGAGTCATGTTAGGTTTCGGTCTGTAGTGGTTTCCCTATTGAGGTTTTGGGAGGATGATTTTACGGACATATGAAGCTGAGTGTCATGGTTATATTTGGATGTATAGGTATTAATGTAATTAGCTTATGTAGTATAGATTTTGTATGCTCCTACAGTCAAAGTGTTGGATTATGGTGGATGCTTTGTACCTAGGTGCATTGTGATGACTTGGATTAATTTCAGTATATTTATTGTTTATTATATATATACAAACGTGTCGCCGTATCGGTGTTACGTACACTAGCTCTTTTAGTTAAGGAAGAGTTAATAACGATTGTTATGCTAACTGTCTTTGGATTGTGAGATATATGTGAATGTGAGATATGATTGTGGTACCGGCCGTCGAGCCGAGGCAACATTTGTTGCTTTGTTTATTTTTTCAGGGAAAATGAGTTCAACGTTTTGCCGAAATGTTGCTTCGTCAACATTTAGTCAACGTTCGATACTCAATTATGCATAATTTTAGCAAAGGTCATGCCGAAATTTTCAATTTTCATTGTATGTACGGTATATTCGTGTCATTGTTGTTCATTGTCATGCTCAGTTATATGCATTTGTTTAACAAGATTTCATAATCTTAATTGCAAAGAAAATTTTAATTCGCACCCTTTTTTGCTATAATGAATGTATATTAGAAATACATAAGCAAACCTTTTCATATTGTTGTTACTATCATGAAAGTTTTCGTAAGTCTAGTTTCCATTTTTTGTGTTCAATAAGTTTCCAGTACGTTCGAAAATGGCTGGAAGTACCCCCTCTTCATCGCGGACACCAACGGATGTCCCGGCATCGTCCCAAGATATCGAGGGGCGTGCGGAAGCTCCCCGGGACCTGGCCCTCGAACAAACATCTCAGGGGGCCGCCATCGTCGACGACCCTGCTGCCGGGGATAACAACGAGTACGAGTCGTCCCACGAAGAGTCCGGCGGTGCTGAAGACGCGACCGATCGTGACGAAGGGACCGGCCGTGAATACGAGACCGGTATTGATGAAGAACAGGCAGACGGGGCTCCACCAGCCAAGCGAAAAAGGCGGCTCGCGCCTAGGAGACCTAACAAGTTGAGCACGGACACCTTCGTGGTCACTCGAGTGGACGATCTGGGTAAACCAGCCAGTCCTGTAAAAGCTGCACAGGGGTACTCAAACGCCGTAGGCTGCATCCTGCGTGAAACCGTGAAGATCACAACCCCCTGACATAAGGACGAGAGAAACCGAGCATCTTCGAACTCTCCTCCTGGACAGGCTATTCAGTAGGTACTCCGTCCCCGAGGCCGACAAAAACAGAGTCGCGACGAAAGCCCTGAGCATGATGACCAAATCCTTGAATACCTGGCGATACCATGCCAATAAAATGAAGGATCAAGATTTTGAGACCGTGATAAAGAAGAAATGGCCTACGATAGATGAGGCGGACTGGACCGAGTTCATTCAAACTCGCTCCGGCGATGAATTCAGGAGGAAGAGTGATTGGGGGAAGGACATGCGGGGCAAGATCGTGGGTGACCACAGACTCGGCAGCCGTGGTTACCAAGGGAAGAGGCCTAAATGGGACAAGGAGGACGCAAGGTTGATTGCGGCCGGGAAAGAACCCCCTTTCTCGGACATCCAGGAAGGGCGCGGAAAGGATTTTGTGAGGGCCCGCGCAAAATTTGACCTGGCGACGGGGGAACCGATCTTCACGCACGAGAAAATGAAGGACGTGCACGAAGAACTGGTAACCTCTGAACCCATTTTACTTTATTTGTCCTACGTAGATTAATTTCCTAAAGATTACGTTTCTGAACGGTTCATGTTGCTTGCAGAGAAAGCTGAGCCAGCAACCTGAGAGCTCCCAGGACTCTGTCGGTACCGAGAGGTGGCAAGACCCTATCAACAAGGCTCTCGGGAAGCCGGAGACTCGTGGCCGCGTCATGGGCGTCGGGTATGGGGCTCGATGGGCTGATTACGGTCCCCAAACCCGCGAGGCTGCCCGCGAGAGGAGGAAAGCCAAGCAAGATGAAGAATTCGATGCGCGAGTGGAGGCGGCTGTGAAACGTCTGTTAGGGCCTCTATACGATCAACTACGACGCCCACCCATGCATCCTGATACGCAGCCGCCGCCCTATAACCTGGATACGCAGCCGCCGCCCTTCACTGCTGCAAGGAGTAGTAGCCCCTCTGTCTCGGGCGTTGGCCCCGGGTCGCCAAATACGCTCGACGGCCTAACGGTAAGCGTCGTCGGCTCAACAAATCGTAAGGGTGTCGTACAGATTTCGTTGTTTGGACTCTAACATCGATGACCCGTACGTATGTTCCGCAGGTGATAACTCCGTGCCATCTGCAGACCCAAGTGCTCGGCTCGATGGTGACGGTCGCGTACGGTCGAGTCCACCCAGTAACGCCGGAGAACAGGATGCACTGTGTGGATTTACCACCAAACATGGCGAGGGTGGAGTTGACTAAGGTGGTCGGCACCTTTGAGGACTTGGTTCTGACTGACCCCCCTGAAGAGGGATACGAGAAGCTAGGAGCCTGCAAGGGGTTTTTTCTTAGGTGGCCGAAGGACGCGATTAAGTTGATTGAGACCTCCAATCGTCCAGCACCTTCGCCGAGTCACACCCACAGTCCATCAGCAAGACCATCTCCTTTGGGTATTTCCGCACCTCTATCCTACAGGGATCTTGAGATGGAGGATGCCGAGGAGGCCGCGGAGCATGGCGGGGAGCATGGCATGCCTCGTGATGAAGAGGCACGGGAATTTGTAGATACACCGCCACCGAAGCATGACGAGCAAGCCCACACGAAGTTGACTCCTAAAACACTCGTGGGCGCAGCCAAAGAAGCGATGGCCGGTCAGAGGGCCGTATCCCTGGATACGCAGCGCACGAGCAAAAAAGGGGCGAAGAAGGCACATGCTAGCACCGGTACTTACGATAGACAGGGTGGGGCAAGGTTGAAGAAACCCTTAACGTACGCAGCATCTTCCCAATCAGGACAGCGAGCAACGGGTCGTCAATGGCGGCCCTATCACATCCCGGGTCACTCGATGGTTCCAAAGGATGAGTTCGACGTCCTCCTGAACGAAATGAAGATTCTGCATGAGAACGTTCGAGACATTGAATTAGGACCCGATGAAACGAATGTCTCGTATTACACGGCGAAGGTGCCAGAGGGTTTCCATTTCGTCGAGCAGTATCCCGCGGACAAGTTCTATCTGGACTTTGCGGAGATCTTCGGCATGTTCAACCTTTATCGGCTCGAAACATCCTTCGTCAGGCTATGGGCGCTTCACCTAACCAGAGAGATCAGACGCCTGAAAATTCTCGATGTTGCAATAGCCGATCCGTTTCACATGCACGAGAACAACGTTCGCTCCCAAGAAGGTAGGGAGATTATGAAAGAATACCTCGTGAGTGCGATGATAGCGCATAAGGGTAAGGACTACCTACTCGTGCCCTACAATCCCTTGTAAGTCATTCTCTACTTTGTGCTTTCGTAAATTTCTCTTTTGCTTGTGCACCTAGCGAACTTCGTGGGTTAATATTGGTTTGTTCACATGTCTGCGCAGTGACCACTAGATCCTCTTAGTGCTAATGCCGAAGGAAAGCAAGGTTGTTTACTTTGATTCCATGAAGAGGGTGAAGAAAGACTACACCCTGCTCAAGAAAGTTCTGGATGATGCTCTCTTCGACTTTGCACAGAAGGGAGGAGGAGCAACTATGGTAAAAAGAAGTGGCGCTCCACGCTTTAAACACGTGACCGAATGGTGGTGCAGACAGCAGCCGGAGGGTAGTGTGACGTGTGGCTACTACGTCTGCTGCCACATGGACGACTTTGTACGGGCGCAGAACACGTTTCGCAAACATGACGACTTACGCAAGTGGAGTAATAACCTCAAACACAAGCCATATGACTGGAAGCAAGAGTTTGCACGCCTCCAGAATGCGTTTGTGAATATCATCAACAAGGACGTCGTCTCCGATACGGGGCTTTTCTACGCCGGCACTGAACCAAGGGAGGAACACGCCGCTCGCACAGAGCAACGAGTTCGCCAAATCCCGACCGAAGACCCATTCGCGCGCCAACATGCAGCTAGGCCCTAGAGGAGGGAAAAAAGCGTCAAGATAGGCCCTTCGAAACGGAAAAACATATGTATTGTGTTTGTGGTCGTGTATTCCCGAACTGGTCTACTTTGTACGTTTCTGGACATATTTACGTATTGGCACTTGTTACTTTCGTAGTCGGTTTGACGTGAATACTTATCGTGTGCGACATCCGAGAGCGCGAGCGAGGTGGCCTTCGACGCATACCGGGCACGTAGGATGCCGACGCAACGAGGCATCGCCGCAAGCGCTATTAGGCCACATCGGCACGCCCTAGGAGAACGGCGACCGAAGGCGTACACCCCCTCCAGGACCCCTGCAGTACACAGGGGCTGGAGAGCGCCACAGTTCACGCGATCGTGCCGCGGCGGCAGCGAAAATGGCTGCCGCGGCAGCCAAAAGGGCTGTTTTTGCTGCCGCGGCAGCCAAAATGGCTGCTGCGGCAGCCAAAATGGCTACCGCGGCAGCAAAACCAGCCCTTATGGCTGTCGCGGCAGACAAAATGGCTGCTGCGGCAGCCAAAACGGCTGTTTTTGCTGCCGCGGCAGCCACACCCAAGCACGTTGCTACCGCGGCAGGAAAAACAGCCCTTTTGGCTGCCGCGGCAGCCATTTTGGCTATCGCGGCAGCCAAAAGGGTTGTTTTTCCTGCCGCGGCAGCACCGTGCTTGGGCCTCTCATAACAGCAGTGACGTGCCAACTGGAGGGCTCGTCACTGCTGTACATCTTACCAGTGACGGGCAGAACACATAGCACGTCACTGGTAATTATCTTACCAGTGACGGGCTCTCATGTGGGCCCGTCACTGGTAACTAGATTACCAGTGACGAGCGGATATCCCGCCACTGATAACCAGTTACCAGTGGCGGGTCACTAGTGACGGGCCGGCACGCTCATCACTACTGGGATTTTTAGGCCCGTCACTGCTGTCCCTTTCTGCAGTAGTGATATCCCATAACATACTATAAGATTAAATCATTAGATCATGAATAAATAGGAGTAAATGGCATGAATCCTAAAAATTATACCCCATAACATACTATAAGATTAAATCATTAGATCATGAATAAATAGGAATAAATGGCATGAATCCTAAAAAATTAAATGACCATAAATTTCTTCATAACATGGATTGGATGAGAAATATATCTTGAATGAAGACTTCGGCAACAAACTTCAGCCGAAGGATATGTGAGAATCAGTCGGTGAAAAAGGGAGTGTTTGCTGTTCGAGAGAGAGGCTCGGGCAAGGGTGGGTAAAGTAAGCTCCTACCCGAGGCACTCCCCTTATGGTGCTCTAGTGGGCGCAAGCGGCCAGGTGGGGTGGCAGGCTAGGCCACCCCTTCTTGCCATGTGGATAACTTAAGAAGAAATTCAATCATAATACTTCCAATTCTAATAACATCAATCCTTTTAGGTGGAGGAACATATTTTGAAAATTCTCCTTTCTTTGGAAATATTCCGTATGTTCTCTACATTAACTCTGACTGTCACTTTGCCATCAGGACAATCAATTATAGCATATGTAGTATTTAGAAAAGGTCTACTAAGAATAATAGATAAAGTAGCACCTTCAGACATATCAAGCACAACAAATCAGTAGGTATAAAAGTATTAGCTAAGCTAATTGGAACATCTTCAATAATGCCTACAAGTTTAGCAGTTGTTTTATTGGCCATTTGCATAGAAACATATATTGGTTTTAGTTCTCCTAAATTGAGCTTTAAATAAAGAAATATGGCATAACACTAACACCTACACCTAAATCACATAAGGCATATTTAATTTGTTCATCATTGATGGTACATGATATAGTCAGAATTTCAGGATCTCCTAATTCAACAGGTATTTAACCATCAAATGAATAATCAGCTAGCAAAGTTCTAATAGCATCATCAAAGATATGTGTCTTCTTATTAATAATGTATTTAATATACTTGCTATAAAGAGGAGTTTTGAAAGCATCAATAACATGAATTTAGAAGTATATACCTCTAAGCATATCAATAAAATTTTGAAGTGCTCATCATTCTTAGCTTTAGCTTCCTTACTAGGATAAGGTAATGGTTTTTGAATCCAAGGTTCACGTTCCTTACCATGCTTTCTAGCAACTTCTTTTTCAGTACCTTCCTCACCTTTATCTTCTTCTCTACCTTGATCTTCATCATTCTCAATACTTTTGTTTTGTTCTTCACTTTGACAATTTCTTCCTCTATTTCTTCATGAGGCTCATATTCTTCTTTTTCATGAACTACTTTTTTTCATGTTTGATTTTCAGTTTTAGCATCTGATGGTACATCTCCTTGATCTTGAATGTCTTGAGTGGGCACTTGAGATGGTTGAGTCAAACCCATCAACCCAAAGCTTCCTTTCTTTGCATTAGGATCTAACCTGCTAGATTTTCTCATAAGAGAAGGTATAGGTTTCTTTTGTTTCTTTTTAGAAGTATCTCCAGGATCAATAGCAAATTCATAAACCTCTCTAATATTTTTTCTAGAATTGACGGTGTCTGTTATTAATTGTTGAGTCCTAGCAATCTGGTCTACTTGATTTTCTACCATTTTAGAATATTTAGTAAGATTATGAATGGCAAAATGAGCATCATCAACTTACGTGTCAACTTAGAAATTCTAGTTTCATGATTAACAAGTCTATTACCTACCTTCTTATTGACTTTCACTTGCTGTTGCATACATTGTTCTATAGTAACACTATTTTCAGGGAAACTACCAATATCAAGTTCATTCTTGCACATACGATAGTGTACAAAATTAACATCAATATCAAGAGGTTTTTCTTCAACAATAAATCATGCTAACTACTATCGTAGGTGTTTGATTGAGTGAATGAACAGGTTTACCTTTTTCTTTCATTATCTCAACAAAGTCTTCCTTGGCCTTAGGTTGGAGTTCATACATCCCTGGCTTAAGTGGAGGCTTCTCATCCTCCTCAAATTAAATATTCCAACCTGCATGGTTATTATAGATTCTATCCAACGATTCTCTTAATTCTCCTAGAGTTTTCTCCATCATAGAGCCATTTGTAGAAAGATCCAAATGAGCCTTACTATCAGGACTTAAACCTTTATAAAAAGATTCAATAAGAATATTTTGAGGCAAATTGTGAACAGGACAAGCTCTAAAGGGCCCTTTGTTTGCGCTTCTGCTATAGATTCCCCAGCTTCCAGCCCTCCAGCAGCCGAAGTCGAAACAAACAGGCAGATTCTCAACTGGGATTCTCAGGAATCGATTATGGAAAATGAACTAGGGTCGCGCCCAAGCCAGAAGCTGCGAAAGAGTCGATTCCCGAGCTTCTCCGCACCCCTGTTCTCCCTCTGCCAATCATATTCACATAAATTACAGACCAAATGCCATTCATACATAAATGTGAAAACCCACCCCACAGCTCTTTCCCCTCCCTCATTTTTCTCTCTCCCCGTTCGAAGACAGCATAGAGGCGACGCAAGCGGAAGCTAGGGTTGTGGTGGGCCACCTGCGCCGCCCCCGCCGGCACCCTCAATGGCCAGATTGGACCACCTCCGCCCCTCCCCGACCTTCTGCGCTCCACCGCCGGCATAAGCTCCGCCTGCACCGCCCCGTGCTCCGCCTGCGCCGCCCCGAGCTTATCTTGCACCACCCAAACCTCCGGCCACCATCCTCCACCCGTCCCTGACCTTCTGCGCTCCACCGCCAGCACGAACTCCGCCTACACCGTCCCGAGCTCCGCTTGCACCGCCTAGACCTCCGGCTAGCATCCTCCGCCCCTTCCTGACCTCCTACGCTTCACCGCCAGCACGAACTCCGTCTACGCCACCCCGAGCTCTGGCGGCGACCAGCTCCGCAAATCTTGACCGATAGTCACCGCCCCTCCACTCCAGGCTGCATCGAAGGTAGCACCATCGTCTCCCCTTGCTTTCTTTTTATTTTGGCAAGATCATGTGACATGTATGCTATGTGTTCGTGGTCATGTTGTGTGTTTGTGCATATGTGACATATAGATGGTGATCTTTTTCATGGTTTTGTTGAAATAGAGAAGTGAATTAGATATTGTAGTATGTACAGATAGATTGTTCTCTGATTTAAGTAAGTAGAGATGAATGAATGCAGCATATAACTGTGAGAACCTTTGCTAATTTGATTTATGAATGGCATATAGATGGCAAAAGCAATTTGGGATGCAGAAGATATTACCATATTTTGCAAAATTTGTGTTATTGAGAAGGAAAGTGGGAATAGACCTACAAAATTCTTGAGTTCCACTGGGTACAAGAACCTAGCTGCTGCTTTCTATGAGAAGACAGGGAGACATTACAGCAAGATGCATTTCAAAAACAAATGGGACAATCTGAAGTCTTTGTATACCAATTGGCTGGTTTTTAAAAACAAAGCAATAGGTCTTGGTTGGAATGATAAAGCGAACACTGTGGCAGCTGATGATGACTGGTGGAAAAAAATGGAGATGTAAGTTATCTTACATTATCACATATCATTGCTATGTAACTAATCTTGGACTAGAAATTTATGTTAACAATTGCCAACTATTTCTTTCTTCAGGAAAACAAGGACTTGTTGCAATTCCGTAAACATGGTCCTGAAAATTCGGATGATATGAGTAGGATGTTACAGGAGAAAGTTCAATCATGCCCGGTACTGCTATTGGTTTTGTGCTGCAGGAGGGTGTTGAAGTGCACAATGTTGAAGATGACGATGAGGAGGAGAATGAAGTGCACAGTACTCCAATCAAACCTACAAAGAGGGGGCCTAGGCAGATAGATGGAAACTCAAAAAAGAAGAATCCTGTGCAAAGGGACTTCAAGCGCATGGTTGACCATTTGATTAGTGAGGATCAGTCAGTGAACTCTAGTAAAGTTAGCATTGCTACTGAAATTGAAAAGATAATGGCAGAAGTTGTGCTATGTGGAGCAGTTGAAGGAAGTGATGAGTACTTCATGGCAACCAAGCTGTTTGCTAAGCCTGAAAATCATTGCTTCTTTTACACTATGAAGACTAGCGAAGGGAGGATGAATTGGCTTAGGAGGATGTATCAGGAGCGGAAAAGGCATTAGACGTCAATTTCCTTTGTATCTGATCATGGCTGTGTGCAGCTATGTTATGTAAACTTGAGACTTGAATTATTTCCCTTGTAAATTTAAGACATGGCTGTTATGGATATGTTATTTGATTGCTGCTCGTGCATGTGTTATCCGTTAACTCTATTTGCTATCAGTTATTTGTTTGGTGCTCATACAAGAAACTGTTATCTCTTGTGCTGATCGTGTTGTGTGTTATCGCCTTTTTTTTGTAGATTAGCACAAGTGGTAGCAATAGTAAGGAGGATGAAACTGATTCTGAAATTGTGGCAGCGTCAAGAAGGCAAAGGCAGAAGCGATACATGATGGCTGCATTTGTTGGTATCATGTATGCTGCGAAGTATCTCATGAAAAAGAAGAGAAGAGTTCCTATGATGACTGGACAGCAGTGGGTTACTGAGAACTTGAGTACTAGAAAAGATTGCTATGCCATGTTCAGAATGTACAAGCCTTGTTTTGATAGATTGTACCATACGCTTGTGCACTCTTATGGCTTGAAGTCAACAAAGGAACATGAGTTCAGAAGAGGCCTTGGGCATGTTTTTGTGGACAGTTGAGGGCCCTCAATCGGTAAGCCAAGTGGAGAATCATTTCAAGAGATCAACTGAAGTTATCCATAGGAAATTTAATAATGTGTTAAATTGTTTGAATGAGATGGCTGTAGACATCATCAAACCAAAAGATTCAGAGTTCAGAGCTGTGCTTGATACGCTTCGAGATTCAAGATTTGCACATCACTTGATGGTTGCATAGGTGCAATTGATGGGTCGCATATTCCTGTAGTTGTTCGAGCTGATGAGATTATGAACCATGTTGGTCGTCATGGATATCCAACACAGAATATAATGGGAGTGTGCGATTTTGATATGAGATTCACCTCTGTAGTTGCGGGGTGGCCAGGGTCGGCACATGACACACGGATATTTAAAGATACTTTGGTGAAGTATGCAGATAGGTTTCCACATCCACCTATAGGTATCCATTTATTTTACTTGTGCACATCAATATTGTTTCAATTATCTTGTTGATTGTTGCTTGCATGTGTAATACTATTGCTTTATGCAGGGAGGTACTATCTTGTTGACTCAGGTTATCCCAATTGTGATGTACACCTAGCTCCATACAAAGGGCAAAAGTACCATGTGCCGGAATTTCGCCAAGGTCGCCCGCCCAGTGGGAAAAAAGAAATCTTTAACCATGCACATTCATCCCTCCGCAATGTCATTGAGCGTGCATTTGGTGTGTTGAAGATGAAGTGGCATATTTTACGGAATATGCTAGGTTACCCTTGTGAGAAGCAAGCTCGGATCATCATTTCGTGCATGGCACTTCATAATTTTATTAGAGAGAGTCATTTGAGAGACAAGGAGTTTGATAGATGTAATCGTGATGAGAACTACATGCTAGGGAATCTACAACCCCAACCCATGGGCCATGTTTCCAATATTGTGGTTGCTGATGATGCAATCATGCAAGCAACTCGTGAGGCAATAGCTAATGCCCTGGTGTTGGGTCGAGTCTAGTTTTACATAATACTTGTAGGATGATGGTTGGTGCATATTTTGGATGATGGTTGGTGCATATTTTGGATGATAGTTTCATATGTAAGACTATGATGGATGTTTATTATGTTCAAATATATTGGACTTTCTAGTTACTTTGGTCCACCATCATGACATTTGTGGTAAAATTATCTCTTAAATGATTCAAAACTAGCTAATTTTCACTAAATTGAGTCAAAATCAGTTAATTTGCGCTTAAATAGTGTACATACATTTCATTTCTGTGAAACTCAGACAAAAACAGCTAATCTGCACTTAATCAGCATATAAACATCATACTCAGCATTTAGGGGCGTTACAGACATTTCACAACACTAATAGTTCCTACAGCTATCCAACAGCAGGGTAAACAAACAGTCTGCTTCTGGTTCTTTGAATCCACAGCCACAGCTGATTCTCAGGAATCCACAGCCACAGCTGATTCTCAAGAATCTGTAGCCCAAACAAAGGGGGCCTAAGTAACTTATTAGATCTCTCCCAAGCTTTAGTCAAAAAACTCATCTTCTTGTTGCCTAAAGTTGACAATTTCTTCTCTGTACTTAATAGTTTTGCAAAGAGGATAATATTTTGTGAGGTTCTAAGAGTAACTCCTAGACCCCCATGTGTATACTTCATCAGTCCTAGAACATGCTAATGAACATAGTAGAAATGGATAACATAGGACACATCACGTATTTTATTACAAAGATGTTACGATAAGCCACTGGCTAATATGGTAACTAGGACTTATATCCTTTACAATTCAAAAACACAACAGAAAATATAAAGATAGTGCAGGGGTGCCCCCACTTTACGGAAACCTAACGCTACATACAGGCTTAAACAAAGGAAGGCTTGATGGCTTGTTTTGCATATAAGCATTTTAACAACTGAAATATTTTACTACATTCAAAGATAGTTTTTAAGATTATTTTAATCAGGGTTTACTGGTGAAGGTTCCAACCACCAACACCGATTGAGTAAGATCTATGTCTTAATCCTGACAACAGGTTCTGACCACCAACACTGATCGAGTAAGGTCTAACCCCGTAGCTCGACAATGGGTTCTGACCATCCATAATTAGAGGGACAAGAAGTTGGGAAGAAAAGAAGATAGGTTTCTTTGCATGATTGGATCACTATGTCATCTGTGACCATGGACACGGCTGATTGATTAGTTTTACAATTTGCAAAGGTTGTACACTTTAACCACATGACACATTCATCCCTCGCACCAGGCTGATCAGACTTTAAAACACACGCCCACAGGCGTGTCGGTAGGGAGACCATGATGAAGTCTTTCAATAGGCCATACCCGAGTGTGACATGCCCACTAGGTTTCAGTACGGACGGAGTACACCCTTACAATTTGGACCCCCCTTTGGTGCCGAGTGTCATGTCTAGTCCACATCCCATCCGTGATACAATGATGCCAACACCGAGCATAAGCTATCTACTTAACAAAGCCATAGTAGCATGTGGTTGCACATAACTCACAATTATCAGTCAAACATGTTTATTGGCCCTTAAAAGATGCAACAACAATGCCACATCTTACACTAGAGTTCAGATAGAGTTTTAGGTCAAGGGATTATCAACAAGTCCAAGATATCAACAAAGTAATAAAGATTCAGAACACGGAATGTTCCTTGCAGGAGAAATATTAAAGGGTACTACTTTGCATGGCTAAGCATTATTAACTCTATTGCATGGCTAAGCATTATTAATTCTATATTAAATAGAGATCTACTCTACGATCAAAACTGGGTAACACAGATCTACTCTACGATCAAAACTGGGTAACACAGTTAAAGGCTGGTTTTGGAATGACCAATGAAACATTTGATAAACAACACCCATGTTTGTAAATCATAAGCATAATAATGATTTTAAGAAATATAGGATCAACATGATCAAGAATGAGGGGGAATGCTTTCGTTGCTTCTTCTTCTTTTGGAGCTTATCCTGTCCCAACCTCGTCACTCCCTACTCGTTGGAATGATCGCGAAGGTATGTAAACAATAAATAATCGTAATAATAATAACTCCAAATAAAGATGGAAATTCAACAAGAAAGAGTATAAAGGGTAGCAAGATCACGATGACTTGGAATCCAATGAAGAATGTACAAAGATATGAAGACAAGTAGAAGAAGGCTTGATAGGGTTAAGGCTACGGTCTTGCATACGCTAGGGCTACCCACCTAGCTTACTTATATACCTACATACATATGTAAAGCTACTACACCATATAAACCACCTAATTTATACCTAAGTATGACCCCGTGTGAAAACAGATCTTGTCATACTAGTAATTAACAGTAAGCAAGCCTAGCATGCTAGTCACCAATCACCAATTATTACACAACCCTAACATGCTAGTTTAAATATAAGGGTGATATGAGCTAAGACTTAACATATTGTATATATGCCTACCCTAAAGTAACAACCTATGCATATTAATTAATCAAATAAAGCATGGCATCAGTGAAAAAACAATCACCAACTAACACAGGCAGTCATATTTTTACTCTGAAACATAATTAAACTATAATAGGGAATAAGGGTATACCATAGCATGTTGAAAGAGCATCTAGGCCCCTAAATGGTTTTGATGGTTAATGGCAACCCAAACTGGAATCTAATGTTTACAATAAGTGTAAGTAGGATGATTAGGTTCCAGGAAGAAGAGTCATCTAGGAAAGGATGACCACCCAAAAGAACAAAGGTAGTTTCTCAGGATAAGAAGATAGCAGTGCTGGGCAGCTATGCCACAGCTGTGAAGAAGCCGGTGCTGTGCAAGGAGTTGCAAGCAATGTGAAGGTTGCTTGATTTGTCAAGAGCCGTGACTACAGTTGGTGGAAGCTGAAGCCTAGGTTTGCTAGTTTTCTTGAGTCCTTAGGAAACACCTGTACTATCAAGAGGGATGAAGTAGCAATAATTGTTGGAGGTTACTCAATGCTCAGAGTGTTGGACAGTGGCACTGATGCCTGAGGTCAGTGGCCCTGTAACAACAGTTTTGCACATGTGAAACTGGGTTGCGCTAGCACACTGCTGTGCTAGCATCCTAAAACCCTAGAGCCAAAGTTACCTGTGTGGCACAGCTGTGTCATATGTGAACAACCGCTCTATGATTCAGGTACATCTCTGTGCCAGGGGAGAGTTTGAAAAATGCTAAGAGAACTGCACTACAATAGTTTGTCTGCTGAGTCAGAAGACTGTTGGTGGTTCTCTCCTGAGTAGGCATCAGAGTTAGTTATGTGCGCTGAGGGCATGTAGTGTGCCAAGACCGGGCTGAGTAGTGAGGCTACGTCAGTTAGGGTTTCACTTGTGTCAGCCTCCGGTGACACAGGTGTCGGTCTGCCTGAGCCGGTTATCGTTGTGCGTTGTGATTGGCTGTGTCACCGATGCCTGTCACCGGTGACCCACTTAATCCTACGTGGCATGAGTGTAACTGTCAGGTGCCTGTGGACCCTATATATAGGGGACCAGGGGAGGTCTTGGAATTTAACATTCGCAATCTTTGCCAACCCTTGTGAATCACTTTTGACCGTTGCAAACCTCCCTTCTCCTGAACAGAAGCAAATCTTCCTAAGTCTTAGTTCGAGAGAGAGTTGGAGCTTTGAGCAAAGAGCACTGGTTCCTCCAAGAGTTTGTGTTGCAGATTCCTTCTTGGAGTGTCTACTCCTAGACGGGTGTAGGAGTTACTGGTGACCTCCCAAGCTTGTGTGGGTTGGCCCAGTAGTTTGTGAAGGTGTTCTGAAGTCTACTTGCTGCAAGGCGAAAAGACTTTCACAAGTTAAGGCAAGAGACCTGAACGCTCAGGTACTTGGAGAACAAGCACGATTCAGTGCTGGCTATCTCTTCGGAGTAGTCTCTCCAACGGAGACGTACCTCTCTGAAAAGAGTGGGAACTTCGGTGAAAAATCCCTTGTCTCTCTTAGTACTTTTCATTTTGCATTTATTTGCTCATTTAGTTGCATGCTTGTATGATTCACTGATATACATAATCTAGCTGTGACTTTCACTTCCTTGCCTGTGTTAATTTAGCTGTGTCACAGTTGTCTTATTGCTTGTCTCATATCTGTGCAAGTTATCTGTTACACAACTATCTGTCTTTCACACTTGCTTAGGGTTGCTAGTACACCTGTGTTAGGCACCTGTGTAACAACTGTGTGTTAATTTACATATCAAATACTGCCTGAGTATCTGACCTGTCACACAGCTAGCTGAACCCGTCAACCTATTAAGCTTTAATCTTGATAAATTGAAATAATTATTTAAAATTTGTTAGCACCTAGTCGGCACCTACGATCCTTTCACATGCAACCTAAGCACTAGTGCAAGCTATATGTGCAAAGAAAACCCTAGATCATATCTAGCATGTATCTAGCATCATTAAACATACCACTGTATTATTTAACATGCATGGCTACTGCACATAACATAAGATTCAAAAACTATACAACAACTATGTAAAAGAACAAGTTCCCAACAGAGGCTAAATATAAACATATGATATAGACACATGAAAAGTGGCTAACAAGTGCACAAAATAGTTCCTACACATGCTAGTATCGCAGGAAAAATAAAATATCACCAAAAATAATATCACAACATCAAATTAGATTAAACCTACCCAAGTTTGGCCAAACTCGAATTGGTTTCAACCCAATTCAAAACCTAGCCATTAGATTTAAAATCTAATACCACCCTTGGGTTCCTATATTCAGAAGGAAGCTACTAGTGCACAGTTTGGGGTCAGGGACTGGCCAGAGTATGACGGCACGCGGTGGCCGAAGCTTGTCAGCGTTGGGGAGGTGGCGTGCTAGCAATCCAGAGGCTCCGTGGGACATCGAACAGTGGTGGAGTCTTCCTGGCAACTTTGGTGAAGCTAGTGACGTGGGTGGAGGCAACATGTGCGTCCTGGACAGCACTGGTCGAGAGGTACCAACGCCGGTGCTAGCGTGATGTCATGGCAATTGTGGCTGGAGGGCTAGATTGGCCCGGCAATCATGTCAAGGAGGTAGGAGGGATAAAGGGAGGCTACCGAAGGAAGGAATTGAGCTTTGGAGCTCACCTCGGCGATTGCCATGAGAAATTAGAGGTGGTGGCTGGTGGTGAAGATTGGACGATGGCATCAGCTATCAGGGCGATTAGGGTTTGATTTCTTAGGGCTTTGGGAGGGCTCGTCATCGTGTGATCCATATGACATGAGCGTTGGTACGTATTTATAGGTCACCGAAGGACGGTATGTCGGTGGTCGAGTTCGTGTAACATCCGAACTGCCCAAAATCACATGGTTTATGCCGTTTAAACCATGGATAAGGGTTGCTAGAGACTCACCGACTCCATTCTTGCCTTGCGCAAGAAGAAACTGTGGAGGGACGCGATACAGATGCGTGACGAGCTCGCCACGGGCGAAACCAAGCCCGATCGAGTTCAGTCCGAAGGTTAAACAAGGTCCCGATAGGTGGGGGCCACGTATCGGTGACTTACTGCTAAGTGCAATGTCATTCCTCGACAATGGCACTAGAAATTTAACTTCATTGCCTACATGTGCACAAGATCAATGCGCCATCTTTTTTGCGGAAGTAACTCCGGTTTAATATTGAATCCACTAAGAACCCACTAACTACGGTGTCACTTGTAATTGCACTTGCACTAGAACTAGATGATGATGGAACATATTTTTGAAGGGTATTTAATAATAAAATAAAAATTAATAACTGCAATAAGTAAAAGTAAACGATTAATAGAAAACTAATAACAAGTAATGGTGGAATAGGCTCTATGGGAGGTGGTGCATGGGATCATGTAGTGATAGCTAATCATGTGCTAGGATGCAAATAGATCAATTTTATAGTTGAATTATGATGTAGGCATGTACCCATAAATATATGTCCTTTAGTCAAGCACGTCACTTTTGTGCAATACTAAGGTGATCATAAAAGATTCGCCAGATCAAAGCATATAGCATAGTGTCACATGTGATTCCTCAAACTCGTCCATCGAAAACCCCTCACCCTTGACTCTCACTCAATGGGCGGTAGAAAGGATAGCACAAATAAGCATCTAATATTGCAAAATATGAACGATAGATCTAAGATCATATTGCCCAGGACCTAGAAAACAAGCACGAAGTCTAGCAATAATAAATAACATGCAATAATCAACATCATAGATATCTGAAATTATTCTAAAGTTAGTATAAAATAGCATCATAGCATCTCAACACAATTCACCAATTCCCGTCAATCCTGTATGCCTACGATAGACCTCAAATGTAATAACCGGATGCAAACAAACAAGTATCATCACGATTATCACAAAAAGATACAATAGTAGCAACTCCCTACAATCAACCCATGATGATCCCCCTTGGTGGATGCGGATCGGACAACGCTGATTGAGTCAGTAAAGTGACCCAACTATAAAGCAATCAGGCTTCGGACAGATGCCCTAGAAATTATTTTTGAATTATTAAAAAATAGAGAGAAAAAAAGAATTTTGAATGAAATTCAAATGCAATGCAAATTGTAAGAAAAAGTTCTCCGAGACTAAATGAATTATGGGGAATCCACTAAAAATGGTTCCAGGGGAAAATCCAAAATATTAAAACCATGGAAAATCATATCTCTTTTCTTATATCTCAAATTAATTCATTTGAATTAACTTGAAAAAAAACCAAAATAACCTGTTGTAACATCCTTGACTTTAATTTTTTTTGAAACCCTCTAAAAATCAGGATGTTATATATTTCATAATAAAAGGAATGGATCATTGACTCTAATTTTTAATACTACAAGGATTTATAGATTAAAACCATTTATAAACTTTACCTTGCAAGGAAAAAAGAAATATTTTCAATAGCGTAGCATCTTAAGGTTTGTTATTCCTCTTACTCAAATTGCAACGATCTCCCAAATCACGAAGATGTAAAAAGGGGTTAGCATTATCATGTCTAGCAAAAATTCAATATTTTTGCAAAAACAATTAAATCAGGATCAATATCATCATTATTACAAATAGGTGATTCATAAAAAGTAGATTGTTCATTAATAGTTTCTTTAGATTTCACAGCACGATTAAAAGATTTAGTAATAGTACCATCCAAAGCATCATTCAAAGAACTTCTAGAAATGGGACCAGTTCTAGTATGAACATCGGGATTTCCAACAATTCTTATATTACCAAAGTGATCGTTCAAATCACTATTGTGTCTCTAGGTGTACGTGGCGGTGTTCATGAGGGTGATGACACGGAAACATGTGATAATAGTTCATATGGTGGTAAAGTTGCCCTGGAAGTAGTAGTGACCAAAGCATTAATTTCAGAACTAGACTAGCAGGTATTTGATGTCTAGCTTTATAATTGGTACCTCGACGAGTACCAGAAGCTTTAGCAGGTATCACTTCTATTTTTTTTAGGATCAGGATTCTTAGAAGTAACATGTTTCTTAACAAGAGCAGACTTAAGTATGATTGACTAATACAAATAAAACCACAACTATAAAGAAAAATAAAATAATAAAGTATAGACCTCAACACAATTCACCAATTCCCATCAATCCCGTATGCCTACGATAGACCTCAAATGTAATAACCGGACGGAAACAAACAAGTATCATCACGATTATCACAAAAAGATACAATAGTAGCTACTCCCTACAATCAACCCATGATGATCTCCCTTGGTGGATGTGAGGATCCGGACTTAACTTCCAGACCCTCCCTGTGTATCTCCTCATCAGTCCAGGATCAAGCTGATGAACACAGGCGAATTAATATCACTGCACACATCACGAAACATTTTAGAAACATGAACAATTGAGTTATAGTAGTGATATGACTAAATAAAGTAACTAGGACTTATGTGCCTTACCATTCAGAAACACAGTGGAAAATAAAGCGTAGATATCTCCATCTCAACCACAGGCAGTTGACGGAGGCCACATGACCTAAACCTCAGCATTGACGTAGAAGATTCCTCATAGTCTTCATCGTCCTCATAGATATCTGAACACGTCCAACAAACAACATACTCGATGAGTACTTCACGTACTCAGCAAGCCACCTGGCGGCAGATGGTCCTATCATACTACATGCAAGGCTCCAAAGGAAGGCTTTATGGTTTATTTGCGTAAAGCAATCTCTTAATTGAATTACTTATAATAGATTCGAAGGCAGCATTTTGATGTAAATCAGTTTTAATATCAGGGGTGTTTTCAACAGGTGTGGTCCATGACCAACGCACTCGAGCAAGGACTCCCGCCTTAGCTCGACCATAGGATTCATCAGCAAAGGGGTAGAGGGAAATAGCAAGGGGGAGAGGGACAGGTTCTTTTCATCAAGAATGAGTCATGTGCTGTCCATAACCATGGACACGGCTAATCGATTAGTTTTAACTTTGCAGAGTATGTACACTTTACCCACATGACACAATCTCGTCTTGTTGCCACTGGCCGTCGCCAGCATGGTACACACCCATCGGTGTACCGGCAGGGAGATTGTGACGAGTCTTTTAGCTAGATCCCCCTAAGGTGTGACATGTCCACCAGGTCCGGCTCGGAGTTGAGAGTACGTCCCCATCCTCCGATCCCCCCATCTGTGCCGAGGGTCCTCATAGCTACGTCCACCCCTTCTGCGGTACGGCATCATCAACACCAAAGGCTGACTAATCTACTTGACAAAGCCAGTGCCCATATAGCATGTGGTTGTACTGTTGATACAATTCTCCAATTACATGACTTCGGCCTTATGCGGTACGGACGACAAATGGTTCCTTTAAACCGGCCTTCTGCGGGTAGGCAACCATATGCTCCTTCAACACTGATTCAGCTGCCGCCCGCACCATATTAGATGGTAAGTTTCACCCAGAGTAGAATAGGAAGAATAGAGAGAGAGAGAGGGAAAGCATCGGGCATTCGGCCCTAGCTCAGCGAGCTCAACAAGTTTCAACAAGGATCATCGATTCGAAATTCATTCCTCCGTAGAGGCAAATCAAAACAACCTAAAGATGTATAATTAAGCATGGCTAAGCATTTCTCTACTCTATTAAGAATAAAACCTATTAATCTACTCAGGGTATCAAGTAAACATGGCGACAAGCGGAAAGGTAAAGGTGTGTCAATCGATACGCTAGCTACTGGATTAAAACAGCATGCATGTTTATAAACAATAAAAGATAATGATTTTGAAAATATAGGATCAACATGATCAAGAAAAGGGGCATGCCTTCGTTGACGAGTTGGTCTTCTTCTGCAGGAACTTGACCTTACCCAACTTCGCTACTTCCTATTCGTTGCAACAGCAATAAAGTGTAAGGCAAATAAATATAAATAATTAAATATCAAATGAAAATACCAGAAGAATAGGGCTAGTAGGGTTGGATAGGTGTCAAAGGACAAAGGCGAAGGGGTAGGATTGTCAAAAGACAACTACGAAGGTGTGAGATTATATATCTCAACCAGATAGAGTACATGTACTCAAAAGATGGTCTTCCGGATCAGATCATTCTGGAAAAAGGATAGATTTATGGAGGATAGAATTTGCATGTAAAAAGACTAAAGTTAATCCACATGCGAGATAGGGATAGATATGCGACTGGGAACAATATATGGTCGATGACAACAATAGCACAACCATATGATTAAACATAGAAACTCGACATACTAGTAAAATAAGCATAACCTATCGTACTAGTACACAAGCAAGGTCCTAGCATGCTAGTCGGTTAGAAATGATAATAGACGACATGCCAATCTATATGAACTACCATGCAACATGTAATTAGACATCATGTAACAAACTAGATAGACTAGGCATGAAATTGAAATTAGGCAAGGCATAGCTTAGCACCAAACATATAATCGTGCAGTTATAATCTAATAACAATCATTGATAATGCAAACGGTGATTAAAATATATAGCCAAATAACAACTAGGATCGATATGACATGCACCAAACATACATGCAATCTATGACATAGCATTAACTCTACTAATGCTATTGTGTGTATACAATGCAGCAATCAACCTACACATACTACACATAACAATAAAAATATTTTAGTAAAAAATGATTATTAGCAACATATATGCATATATTATAATCGACACCTAAATGTTAACCATGTATGTGTGAGTATACACCACCTTATGGAAGTGTAACATAAGATATCAAGCTATGCATACTAGTACATACATATTATATGCCCATCAACTAACATACGATATGATTAAATAATAATAACTCAGTAAGGAATTATTATTTCAACATGTAGATTGTCAACAATATTAAGCCTAATTATATATATATCTCTATATGCAACTACATGATTATGCAACATAAAGTCATATTGAACATGTGTAACTTAATCGTGTTTAAACAAACAATTAAATTATACACATGAATAAAATAATGTGTCAACCATTGCATGACGGATTATTATCTAAAACATGGATTAGCCTATGTATATATGCATAAATATATATGTAAACCACATGAAATGCATCGAACAAATATGAGACATGTGTGTGATCTTAACCATATTATACACAGAGGTTAATAACGTGACAAACTATTATGTAACAATCCTTAAATAAACATGAATTAAACTATAGGTGCGTCTAAGATGTACATCATACAACAATCAATATTAAAGATAGACATAGGCTAAGCATGTGCAATCCTAACTATGTTCAACTAATAATTAAAATACAAATAGAGTTTACTTAATGTGCTAACCAAGTCATATCAAACTATTATTTAAACACGGGCAATATATACATGTAACATATATACATGACCATATATGCAAACTATATGAAGCGTAATATGTGAATATAAACTATGCGTGTAATCTTAATCATACTATAAACAAAGGTTACCATTATGGCTAAATATTTTACAACACCATTAGTTAAAACAGGAAGCATCTATATATATAATAACTTTATATTTTGCATAACATCATGTCATACTTCCATTTAAATCTACATATCTATATTTTATCATATTATCTACACATGGTGACATGAGAATCATAACATATTTACTAAACAATCATCTCGTCGTGTGATTAAAGACACTAACATGCTAGTAGGCAACCTTATGCCATATACAATAATCTATTACTATCTATTATATTTGAGTAGGTGGTGATAGTCACATTATACAAAGATCAACTACCATATGATATGTCATATTAATATTTGCTTAGTAAGATTATGCTTCTACTGTTATAGGTTATATGCAATATTAGGTTCGGTTATATATTGTATAACACAATATATGTGAACATAAGATCATGCAATATGAATCTTTTATTAAATATGAACAAATTTATCCGCAATATAAACAAGATTGAACTAACATGTGGAACTACCTCATGTCTACTAACTATTAAAACCGAATTGTATTGTATATGCGTATGTTATATTCAACTATACAAACATGCAACATGTAGCTGTATGGATGAATAAACCTAATATTGAACTAAACATGATTGATCACATGATGAATTCTATAAGAACTAAGCATATAAATATATGAAACTATAGTCTAACATAACATTCAATTTAATTTGGTGATCAAGCAATAATGAAGAACATTATAGATGAACATAGGGTGATGCGAGTGATTTTAAACAAGGATTAATGGTGTAAAATAATGCCATGATGCACCACAAGATGATAGGAGATTAACTATATGGGTGGGGGCGACGTTTGCAACACGAAACGGTTGGAACTGGACATAGATCGGTTCTGGACAGACCGGAGGATTTTGGACGTTGCACGATGCTCGCTCAACAAAATCACAATCTGCCAATTTGGTTAGAAACTAGACACACAGAGGTACCATCTTACCAAAGGGTTTTGGAGAATTCTTACCGAGTCAACAGGAAAAGATCAGACAAGATAGACGTTCTGCAGATTGAATCTGGACATCCGCAGAAAGCACATCGGAGATGGATCAATTCCCGCCAAACGGCTACATGGATCAAGGTAAAAATTTACAGAGGTGCTCATAGATATCTAAGGCACAACTTCATTAAAGGGATTCTTTAAAGACTCAATGGATCAATAGGAAAAGAGGTGATAACGCCGCTGTACCGTTTGCACAGTCAAATCTGCACACAAACAGCAGCATGAAGAAACTTGATTTCCTGGAGATTGGACCGTTGGATTGTCTTTAAATTTTGTGAAGATGATCTTCACAACATCATCCATGATCCCACCGAACGGATCTTGAAATGGAGGTCCGAGCTGACGAGGGCATCATTCCAATCTAGATGCACGTGCAGAAAATCTAGGTGCAAACAACACGTTAGTATTTGGAGATTTCCCGATGATTGCACCATTGGATCTTCACCAAATTTTGCAGAGAGGTAGAGAGAAAGGTTAAGAACAATCTCACTGAAGGTATTTGCCAAAAGATGTTTGAGGCGATGGGAATTGGGAAAACACTGAGGCGATATGTGCTGTTTAGAAACTGCACGGAGGCAAAGAGGGGGTGGCGGCTGTTTGGGGGGTTTTGGGGCTAGGGTTTTGTGGGAAAAGAGTGTGGGGGAGTGGGGAAAAGGTGGGAGGGGTGTGAGGTATTTATAGGAAGGTTAGGGGAAAGAGATTTAAGTCAAACCCTATTGGAAAAGAGGTGGCGAGGCATGCTGCGCTACGCAGCACTCGCCGGGGTGGTTGCTCAAGGGAGGAATGAGACGGTGGGATGCCGGGTGGGGATGAGCCAGGATGGTGGCCATAAAGGAAAGGAGGAAAGAAAAGGATAAAACCAAAATAAAAACGAAGAACAGTAGAGCGAGATTGAATATCAAACGAACTCCGAAAATTCTGAGAAAAACTCTGGAGACATATTCCAAGTTTGAAAACAACTCAAACTCAAGTTGCATTAACTCAAATTAACTTCGGTCCAATTTGTGAAATTCCAATTAGCTTTAATTAATTAGAGAATAAATAATGAAATTTTCTGGCTCTGATTTTTAAATAAAAGATTTTGAAAAGCTCTGAAAATCAGGATGTTACAGTGGATGAAGAAACGTTTGCCGATCCGGCGGAGAAGTGGCATCCGATATCAATTCTGTTGGATGCAAAGCAATCTGCAGATGTGAACAGTATGGCGGCGTTTTCTGTCTCAAAGGGCCTCTCCTCTGGAAAAAACACGTTGGGAGGAATAAGTAGGTGAAATGGTGAATCGAGGGAGCCTAATCCCCTCCAAGCGATAAAAAGTGACAGTTGGGCCTGCTGCCTGGGCTGGGTGGACCTCCCCAGGTGGGCCCCCTTCTCCGGTATTCTTCCTCTTCTATAGTTAGGCCAAAATTTACTTTTTGCATTAGAATCTGAAGTTTTCTCCACACACTAAACAAAAGATGGATTTACAAGAAAACAATGATAATTAGTAGATAATGCGAAAATATCTAGAAAATAGATAAATAAATGACATGAAAAGCATGAGAGATATAGATACATTTTGACATATCACATGATGAAGCTTTATCAACGAGTTTGCGAAGATTCTCCACTAAGCGCTACAATTCCTAAGTCTCATTATTCTGATTCCTCATATGCATCTTTTGAAAGAAGATGCGGGTAATGAAGTAGTGAATAAATCTACAAGATTTACACATGAGTTAGTATTCAGTATTTTTATTTCATCCATCACAATTCATGAATATAGAAGAATTTATGTTTGCTATGCTTAGTGAGATTGCTATTCACATAACCCATCTGCACCTGTGCAACGTGTGTTGCATTATCTTCATAGATAATGGTAGGGTTTTGTGTGGTGTTCAATCCACAAGACTGCTATATGTGGTTGATCATCCATCGAAGCCATACACATTCTTTTGAGGCCTCGCATAGTACTATGATTTCTGAGTGGTTCGTCGAAATTGATACAAGACTTTCCTTAGATAATTTCTAGGAAATTGTAGTTCCACCACATATGAAAACATATCCAGTCTGAGACTTGGCTATATGCAGTTCCGACAGGTACCCGACATTGGCATAGCCTATCATTTATAGGTATTGTTTCTTTTTGTAGAACAAGCCAAGATTCTTGGTTGCTTAGAGATAGTGAAATATGTCATCAATGCATTTCTATAGACTCAGAACTATACCTTGCTAGCAAATTCACGACGAATGAAATGTTCGGCCTAGTGCAATTTGCAAGTACTTGAGTGCTCCAATTGCATTTAGTATGGGAACTTTGGTCCTAGAACTTCCTTCTCCTCATCTCTAGGCCCATATGGACCTCCCAATCATTGGGACCTTTGAAGGATATGCCTTTTCAAAGACAAAATTTTCTAACACTTACAGTGTAAGTTGATTGGTGCATAATTCCCTTCAAGGACCTGCTCAAGTTGCAAACATAAGCAGCATTTGGTTTTACACAAATCTTTCATTTCAAAGCAGCATTTGGTTTTACACAAATCTTTCATTTCAAACATCGATTTCAAGTAGGAACTCGTTTCCTCTATATTCTCAAGTGTACCGATGACGTGAAGATAATTTACGTATACTAAGACCTGGGACCTCCATATAACACGGAGGCAATCCTCATTGCTCGTGTAGCCCTTCTTGCCAAGGAAATTTCTTAAGCGATTATACCACATCCGTCCAGACTGTTTAAGTTCGTATAATGATTTTCTAAGTTTCACACTATATAGACCTCTGATTGCTCTCTCTTGGTTCGAGACTAGGATATCTTCTTGTACCCTCATATAGATGTCTGAATCGAAGATCCCATATAGATAGGCTATTACCGTATCGATTAATTTCATTTCCATATTCACGTTTACTACCATTGAGATTAAATATCTAAATGCAATTCCATCCATGATCGGGGAGTAAGTTTCCTCAAAGTCGACACCTGGTCGCTAAGTAAAACCTTGTGCAATAACTCTTGCTTTGGACCTTACCACCTCATCATTTTCATTTCTCTTCAAACAAAAAACCACTTATGGCCTATGGGGCGTATGTGGGGGACTTCAGCATACGGGTCCGAATATCTCTCTTTTCTTTAGAAATAGTAATTTAGTTGTAACTACCCCATGCCAATATTTCCAGTCTGATCCTTTTTTACAATCGGTGAGCAATGCGGGCTCAGGATCAAGATCAATGATAGTGGCAATTTTCTTTACAAAACAAATGTCGACATTGGCTATTTCTCGCTTTTTAGACTCTTTTGTTTATACATAGTTTATGGCCATCTCTTCATGGTGGTGCAACTCTTCTTGCACTTTCCCTTGCTCTTCGCTATTTCCCATTGTGGGAGCATGATCCTTTAGTTTTCCCCGCTGATGTGTGCGCACATATCTCCTCTGGGTGCTTCCTGGTGAGAAAGTTCAAGTCCAGAATAGCTTATTCTGTACTTGTGCCATGTCTCAATGGCTCCCCGTTTCTTGTGGTAGTACTTCAGTGGTTTTCTGTTGCAAGTCGTTGTCCTTTTTCGCCTGGTGTCCTAGGTTATTTGGGACTCGAGGGGTAGGAGTTCTCATCCTTTTATTCTAAGGCCTCTGGACAGGAATGGGTATACCTTAATTATTCTTTGGTATTTCAATCTTCTCCAATCCATTGCATGCAGGCATATGCGACTTGGTCACGACTTTGATTCGTTAATGCTTGCAAATCAGTTATTTTCTAGACCTCTTTGTTTGCTTCACTACTGCATGGGTCATGCATTTCGATCCTCATGGCTTGCCATGTAATTTTCTAGCATTTTTCATCAAGGGGTTGATTTACTCCCTGTAATATTGGCAAATGATCCTCTTCAAAAATGCAATCGGCAAAACGAGCTGTATGACAATCTCCAGTCATGGGGTTCAGCTACCTGATTATGGATTCAAGCTCATAACCAACGTATATCCTAGCCTTACAGAGTAGGCTCATTATTAATTGTTGAGATGGTGGTATAGGTACGTATACCTAGCACCCAAACCTATGAAGGTGGAAAATTTTTGGTGCCGATCCTTGTGCTAGTTGCATTGGACAATGAATGTTATAGGCCGATGGTCTAAATTTGATGAGATTTGCAACATGCAAGACTGGGTGACCCCAACATGTAGTTGGTAAACTACAACTCTTCAAGAGCGGTTGAGCAATAAATTTAATTTTTTAATTAATGCCTCTGCAAATCCATTTTTGATGTGACTTGTGATACCAAGTGCTCATCTTTTCTTCCTATTGCCATGCAATAGTCATCAAATACCTTTGAAGTGAATTCTCCGGCATTTTCCATTTTGATGGACTTTACTTGATGATTTGGAAGTTGTTTCTAATTTGAATGATCTACGAGATCAGCTTTGCAAAAGCATGATTTCTCGTAGACAAAAAAAAACATGCGACCATTTTGAGGAAGCATTGATGAGCACCATGAAGTACCTAAGCGCTTCGATTAGGGTTGTATAGGACCGCAAATATCCCCGTGTATTCATTCTAGGAATGTGGCGTTCTTGACTTCCACTTTCAAAGTGAATAGTCTAACAATTAATTTCCCGGTGGCGCAGCAGGGCATACAAACCTTCTTAATTCAGGGAGTTCTTTACATTATTGTTATGACCATGTGAGTTGTTTATTATATTTCTCATCATCTTAAGACCAAGGTGCCCTAATATATATGATATAGACAAAATAGTTCATAGGTTCTAAACACAATCTTTAAGGCAATGTACACTGGGGGTGCTACAATTCTTATGTAGTACAACCCAGTAGCAAATAAAGGAAGCCTTTCAAATACCCTTGATGATGACTAGAAGACAACTATTGTATGCGATGACCGTATCCATATACAGATACACCACGACTATGGATTATCCTACTTACCCAAGATGGAGTATTCCCCAGAGAAGGATTCTATGTCGATAAGGAAACCACTCGTAGATATTCAGGACTCCTTAAACTAGGCAGTCAATCCCGACGTTTAAGGAAAAGTGGTGTCCTACTCGGAGACGTGTTCATATCCCTTACGATATGGTATACCCTCTATATAAGGATCCCGAGGGCCTTCGGAGAAGACATCTGGCTTCAGATTATTAGAGCCTTTCAAGACAAGCAAGCTTAGATTGACAAGCCTTAGAAGATCAATCGCCTTCTGAGTAAGTAAAAGAGAAGATTGTCCTTGACAACCACCTCTGACTAGTTATAGATCCCATCTAGGACTAGACACTCCCTCTTGTACCTTGTCTCGAGATCAATATATACCAATAGGATGTAGGGCTATTATCCTAAGGGAGGCCTGAACCTATATAAATCATCTTGCCAGTGACCTAGTTTGTGGGTCATCTTACTCGGAACGATCCCTATCTATTTCTCTCTCCTCCACAAACTCCTTAAGATCAGTGGTTTACCGATCGTCTACAGTTGGTGCTGACCGTGGGGATCGCGTCTGATGTTTCCAACAAATCACCATCAGCAGTTTCACCACGAGTGGTGGCAAGTGCTAGCTTCTTGGACGAGGGGTTCTACGACAACTTCACCTCTCCAACTGATCAGGAGCCAAGACCGGACCAAGTCAACTTCGGCGATCTTTCGCTTGATGACGAGTCCGACAACGATGTAAACCCCTTTATGAAAGAATACGCCAGAGCTTACAGGATTGATCTCCAATCTCAAGACTACTAGAGTGATCACGTGAACGGTGCGAGTCCCATGTCCGAACTATCATCCACGCGCTCTGACCATCCAGATGGCCGACAAACATGCTGGAAGCTTCTTCGGATGGCAAATCCTTGATGGATCTAGAATACACCTCCAGTGGACAATATCCCCGGGAGGTATTCGCGATGGAAAATGGGTCACATGAGAATGGCAGAGAGGATCCACCTCTAGCAAACCTAATACCTTCACAGGCAGGTAACGCAGGTTCTCGAGAGAAGACCCCAATTCCGCGAGATGCCGATCTATTCAGATCGAGGGCTGCTAAGTGTCTGTCAGACATCCGAGAAAATCTCAGGAAACCTTTGTCGGTCGATCTCACAACTCCCGAAGGGAAACTATGGATGGACGACATGGAATATCGAATCCTTCAGGCACAAGAGCAAGCAGAATCGTCACACGGAGTGGCCAATGCCCGTAGTACCACGAAGGCGTTACCCGCTCTAGCGATTCTTGTGACAGGGCTGGCTACAAAAGACGATCACCTCAGGGTGCTAATCGTCCATGCTGTCCCATGTACTCGCCCGTCCTGATAGCAGATCTAGATAGGTATGTGGACAGACGACGGGACTCGAGAGCCCCACCATATTACTCCCCAGATTGTTACACTTCATGGTACCACAGACAAGATCGATCACCATTACCGGATGACAGATCTACACAGGGGGCTATCTACGGCTGCCAGGCCTTTTCCACAGATCTACGACGGGTCCACTGGCCATCTCGATTCAAACCGAGAGTGATCGAGAAATACGATGGCACAACAGATCCCGCCGAGTTCCTACAGATCTACACAACCACTATCATGGCTGCAGGCAGAAACGAGAAGGTTATGACCAACTATCTCCCGACTGCCCTCAAAGGACCGGTGAGAACTTGACTTACTAACCTTTCCCCTGGCTCGATCTACTCGTGGGAACAACTGTGCAGCGAATTCCGGGGTAATTTCTAGGGAACGTACGTGCGTGTCGAAAAGCCTGATGACCTCTTTCGACTCTTCCACGAGAAGGGGGAATCCTTGCGAGAGTACACCAAAAGATTCAGCAACATCCGCAGCACTATACCCATGATCACCGATCACGAGGTGATCCAATCCTTCATATGGAGTTGCAGAAATCAACGGTGCATTGAGGAGCTCACCATGAAGACCCCAAGAATGGTCAAAGAACTAATAGAGTTTGCCAACAAGGCAACTAATGCCGAAGAGACCCTCCAGTTCATCAGAGAGAGGGATGAATGCATTGAACGGCCCCAATTGGGATACCATGACAACTCCAAAAAAAGCAAACGCAAGAAGAAACCCTCCAAGGAAGGTCTCAACAAGAGGCAAAAGATCGAATAGGTCATGGCAAACCTCCCCAACAAGCGTTCCAGTTCGCCTAGGAACAAAGTTAAGCCACAAGCGAAGGCATGGTCCTTAGGAAAGAACTGGTGTGAATTCCACCAGACCGACAAGCATGACCTTCACCAATGTCGGCTCTTTAAGAAGTATATTCAAGCGGAGGCCAAGAAGTTCAAACGAAAGAGACCCCATGTCGCAAACCAAAGTTGAGAAACTAGTTCTGACAATGGATCTTCCGACCAGGTTTCTTTCCAAAGCGAACGAAGAAGACTAGACCACATATTCAGGGGCTCGGCATCTTACAAGTCCAAACGATAGTTCAAGACAGTGGCTCGAGAAGTTGTCGCCACTATCCCACCAACTTGTCAGACAGTTAAGTGGTCAAAATAAAGGTCGCCTTTGACCAAACCGACTGCCCTGAGAACCTTGTCCGACCAGGGCGATTCCCCATTGTGGTCAAACCAACGATCAACAACTGTAAGATCTCTCGAGTACTACTGGATAGAGGAAGCTCACTCAACGTCCTCTTCACCAACGCACTCGACTTGATGCAGATCCCTCGCTCGTCCCTTCAACTGGTCACGTAGGCCTTCCACGGCATCGTGCTCGGATCAACTGCTACACCGATCGAGCAGATAACTCTCCCGGTCACCTTCGGCAAACCCGACAACTTCTGAATAGAGAAGGTCTTGTTCGACATAGTTGACTTCGAGACGGCCTACAACGCTATCCTCGGATGACCAACCCTCGCGAAGTTCATAGCAGCCACGCACTACGCATACCAGTGTGTGAAGATTCCGGGCTCCAAAGGTGTAATCACCCTCCATGGCTGTCCAGAAACATGCGACATCAAAACCATCTTTGCACGCGTTGTGGGTGCCTGATTAGGAGACAGGTGTCTCTGTACCCCCCGATGCTGACAACGTGAGCGACGGCGCGTGCCTCCCACTCCGCGCCACCTGCCTATCTTCTTCATCATTGGTGCTAGTCATGGAAGACATGAGAGGCCTGCCACCGACATTGCCAATGACAATAACAATGCCAAATAAGCATGCCCAACTAGTAGCTAAGGCCTGTAGTTCTCTCCTGTAGTAGCAATAGCCGAGCTTAGTTAATTTGAGGATATGTGTTCCTGCTGGAACTACATTGCTGTATAACATAATGACGCCATACTTAATTATGAACTTAATTTGTTAACGTGCATAGATTCTTAAATCACATATCATGATGTCTGCCGTCTTACCCATGTATTCAGTTATTCATAGGTCCGTTTCTGTACAAGTTTCAGGAACTTTTGTACACAACAAAAGATTAGTAAGAATGAAGCTCGTTCTTGCTTGTAATTATATGTCAGTTGGCTCGTAGTATGTTTGGTGCATCTGTTTTCATGTAGGAGACGGCTTCCTTGGCACGGCGTAACGCGCTGCCTACTCGCTAGTAATAAACTACAGCAAGTGTTACATCTGGGTAGAGCTGAACGTTGGATTTAAGAGGACAACTCATACTAATTTACATGAATATCACAAGCAGAATCTGTCAAGAACCACCGAAGTAACTGTTCGTTTGTTTTCAGGTTAGTTTTTTCATACCCAATCAGGAATAAGGAGGAAGAATTTCATGATTCAACTGTATCAAACCTTAACAAAACTCTAAATTCAGGTGCTGCTCTAAGGAGAATAACAGAGAAAAACTTCTATAAATTCAGTCACTCTCTGCACTCTTTAATTTCACAACGCAATGTCCTATCTGAGAACACACTATTACATGCTAAAACTGTATGCAGGGCTTGCAGCACCTTGAACGGGGGCTTTGCAGAAGCATGCAGGGCGGGCACCTTTGAACCGTGGTTCATGTTCTCAGAACTCCTTAGGACCATTCAACTGCTCTATGCTCTCCTAGCTACCTGCTCACCTTGCCGAGGCGTGCCTTGCGCACCGCCTCTTGGATGTGTCTCTCGTGCTCCTTGAGCATGTCTTCGATGTTTCCTCCTGGTGGCATCAATGGCCCAGAGTGGTGGATCCTTCTGTACTTCTTTCCATGGTTCTGATCACGGAAAGTCAAAGATACAAGCAATGCGACTATGTGAGATGAAATAAAATCTGTAGTATAGTTTGATTTTCATGTCGAGAGATCTCAATGCTTCCTCTAGCAGTAGGATACTTACCATGGTGTCCTTCACGTCCGAGCGGTTCTTGTGAGAAGATGCAGGTCTATCAGGTGGCTGGTTCTGATCAACAGGCTCAGCAGCATTCCTTACATCTGTCGCGCCAATCTGCGGTATATGCGAATGCAACCATCCCTTTGCCCTTGAGGTAGAGGTATTCGTGACATGAACGGAACTGCAGGCACGACCGGGCACCATCGAATGATCAGTGTAACCCGCTATGTTCCATGTAGAGCCACCAAACACAGGAACCTGCACCGTGGTTGGCAATGCCCGTGGCTCCACCCGGAACCCCGGCACGCTGTCCTCTGGGTTGAACTTCACACTGGTACTCTTTGAACTGGTATGAGTTTGTTGCTGTTGTAGCACCAAATGTTTTAACATTTATGTAAAGTCTATTAATTTGAGAACTTAAGCAATATTTTGGAATAGCCAATCATCCCCACCTTAGGTTCTGCAGCACCATTAACAGCACGATTGGCTACATGATTCTCATTTTCTGGCTTGAAAGATTCAGCTCCTCGTCCACCAACAGCTGCCTTTCTTTGCCTGCAAAAACAGGAATGCATAGTGCAGGCATTACACTTAATGGCCCAACAAGGTGTTTATGGAATCCAGATAGAATAAGAAATGGTAATGTTGGCAAAGTGTACCTCCTAGCTTCCTCTTGCCTGAGTCTAACATCACTCTTTGCTTGGTGGAAGCTTCGGTAGGCTTGAAGGGTCGCAAGCTAATGGCTCTGTTCTGAAAAACTGAAAGAGATTTGAAACATAGGATAAGTACTACAAATCCAGAGACAATCGCACAAGCAAAGTACTACGGATGCAAGCACATTCATCACACGAGAAGAGTTCAGAAAACAGGTGGCAACTAAGAGGTTACTACTGATAGTTGATGTTTTTTCGGTCTCTGAATGTAATCCGGCATAGTTTGATTTCACAAAATACTAAGAAAATGCTCATTTCAACTATACTGGTAACATTAATATGTTAAACTTTTGGAGAAGTTCTGCAAACCAGGTCACACACTATACAGAAGATTCTCATGAGAGGAATCCGAAACTTACATCACTCTGAAGAGCTGAGGAAGCTGTTCCACGAACTTCTGGTTCTAATGAAAGCAAGGAGTCTATGAGAACTACAGCGGAAGGAGGAAAAACTTTGAAAGTCTCAGCAACACACCGCCTATATTGCTGCTGAGGCTTTTTTGAAGAAAACGGCAGGAGCTCTGCCTTTCTTTATAGAAGATCGAAGTTACAGAAAATAGAAATTACGGCAACAGTTGAAGCTAAAGCTTAGAAGGGAGAGGGAGCACTCGGCTGTAGGAATTCAGCTCTTGGTGTTACATCGGATCTGGGGTACTAGATTGCTATGTATCTAAGCTGGAAGTCTCGTCTTCAGGGCTTCGAAAAGCGAAGCGCCTCAGCTTGATGTCGTCCATTGTTCAGGCTGCTACCGCGTCTGTCGAACTGAATTCTTGCTTGAAGATCCTAGCGTTTCGTTCCTTCCATATGTTCCAAAGCCCGTAGGTTAAGATGCCGTAGGTCCTCTTCTTGTCCTGTTGGGTTGAATTTGGGCAACGTGTGTACCACCATGTCTGTAGGCTGTGATTGGTGTTAGGATCTGTGATGAAGTCCGAAGCTGCGAAGCCTTGCATTGTCGCTAGTTTGCGCCATACTTGTCTGGCGAAGGGGCAGTGCAGGGATAGGTGACTTGCCGTTTCTTCGGCCGATCCACATAGCGTGCAAATCACACCGTTGGGCCATCCTCTGCTCTATAGCTTGTCAGCTGTCAATAGCTTGTTTTGAAGGAGTAGCCACACATGAATTTTGCACCTTTGCTCAGCCATGGCGGACCACACATTCTCTGTTTGAACTCTAGTCATGGAGCCTTCTAGCTGAGTGTTGTAAGCCGAGGAAGCAGAGTATTGTGCCGAGGCTGTCCATTTCCATGCTATTGTGTCAGTTTGCTCTGGGTTTATCGGTGTTTGAGCTATGAAGTTCCAAAGCTTGATGAACTGATGGATTTGTTCCTGAGTGTTGATGCGCCTGATTTGCTTGAGCCAGCGGTTGTTCTGGAGCTCATATTGGACAGTTCTGCTCTTTCTGTTGGCGAGTGCGAAGAGAGATGGAGCTATGTCCTTTGGCGCAGCTCCATTGAGCCACCTGGATTTCCAGAAATTTGCTCTGTCTCCTTTGCCGATTGTGATTATTGTTGAGGCATCAAATAACGCTCTGTCGTTCGGGCTGCATGGGATTGCTTGACCGCACCATGGTCTTGGCCTTTCATTCCATTCTATCCAAAGCCATCGTAGGCGCAGCGCCGTGCTGAACAGGCTAAGGTTTTTGATTCCCAGACCTCCTCTATTTTTTTTTGGCTTGCAAACTTGTGCCCAGTTCACAAGGCAGTGTCCTCCTGAGCATCTCTCATCACCTCTCCAGAGAAACGCTCGCATGATCTTATCCATTCTCTTGATTGCCCATTTGGGGGGAATGAAGACCGAGAGCCAGTAGACCAAGCATGGGGCCAGAACTGATTTGATGAGAGTGAGCCTCCCCGCTCGATCTATTAGTTTTCCTTTCCATCCCGCTAGTTTTGCTGAAAGTTTGTCAAATAATGGCTGCCAATCTGCTCTTGCGAGATGTGAAGTAAGAAGGGGTAGCCCAAGATAGGTGCATGGGAAGTTGGTGATCTCAATCGGGAATGTTGAGGAGATTTGCTGCAGGTCAATGTCTTGGCAACTGATGGTGTAGGCACTGCTTTTCTGAACGTTGGTTTGAAGACCTGTTGCATGGCCAAAAATCTGGAGGCATTGGAGAATGGAGTTTAACTCTGCGGTGTTTGGGTTAGCAAAAATAGCAGTGTCGTCAGCATATAAGGAGACTCTGAGATCATTACGAATTCCTGGAATTGGTTTGATAAGATTTTGCTGCAGCGCTTTATGTAGGAGTTTCTGAAGTGGCTCAATTGCTAGGATAAACAGCATGGGAGATAGCGGATCTCCCTGTCTAACCCCTTTTCGGTGCCAAATTCTGTCTGTTTTTTCGCCATTGACGATGATCCTGGAGGAGGATGTGGCCATAATGCTTGTGAGCCAGTTTCGCCATCTGTTGCCAAAACCCATTGCTGTTAGAAGCTCAAGCAAATATTCCCAGCTAACCGAATCGAAAGCTTTTTGTATGTCGAGCTTGAGGAAGAGAGCGGGAGTCTTGTTCCTGTGGAGAGCTCGGATAATGTTTTGAGTAGAGAGGAAGTTGTCCAGAATTGTCCGCCCTTTGATATACGCACTCTGAGTCATTGAGATCATGCTGTCAAGCTCTGGAGCTAACCTGGTCACCATAATTTTGGTCAGAATTTTAGCAAAGGAGTGCACTAAGCTAATGGGCCTGTAGTCGCCAATCGCTTTTGGTTCTGTCTTTTTCGGTAGGAGGATAATGTCCGCTTCGTTTAGGAGGTTCATTCGCTGTGTTTGGAGAGCCACGAATTGCCGGATTGCGAGCAGTAGGTCTTCTTTGATTATGTGCCAGAACCGCTTGAAGAAGGCTGAGGTGAAGCCGTCTGGACCTGGTGATTTACCCTCCGGGAGACTGTTGATAGCTTGTAAGATTTCCTCTTCTGTGAAGTCCTATTCGAGGTGCTGCAGGTTCTTTTTTGGATTCCTATTGCCTCCCAATTGAGAGTGGCCGTCCGCGGTATTTTAGAGCCCAGGAACCTTTGAAAATGTTGTTGAGCAATGTGCAGCTTGTCTTTTTGGTCGAAGAAATGATGTCCATCTGTTTGCAGGGATGATATGTTGCTTCTCTTTTTCCGAGCATTGATTTTGAGCTGAAAAAATTTCGTGTTTGCATCACCTTCTCTAATCCATTGGCATCGGGATCTCTGGCGCATGCGTGCTTTTTGAACCGCTGCAAGTCCTAACAGCCTGTTTGCAAGACTTGTTCTGAGAGAGAGCTCAAGAAGTGATAGAACCCGTTGTTCTTGTGCTGTGTCAAGCTGGAAAATGATTTCCGAAGCAACTGCAAACTGTAGTTTTGTGTTGCCGACTAGGTTGCGGCTCCATCGCTTTAGAGTTTTGGAGAGGCGAGAGAGCTTAGCGTGAAGGCGCCTCATTGCATCCTGTGTTTTGGTCGGTTTGGACCAGCAGGAATGAATGATCTGTGAGAGCTCTGGGACTTTGATCCACCAGTCCTCGAATTTGAAAGATTTGAGATGTTTTTCCTGTTGCGCCTCCGCTAAGAGAAGTGGACAATGATCGGAGATCATGGATGAACAGGCTTGGAGGCTGAAGCTTTGGAAGGATAACTCCCATTCGACAGTGCAGAACATCTTGTCTATGTTTGTGAGAATTGGATTTGCTTGCCTGTTGGACCAAGTGTAGGCTCGGCCGCTCAATTTGATTTCTCTGGTTTGTAGATTATCTATTGTTCTCCTGAAAGCATTTATCATCCGTGTGTTTCTCGGCCCTTGATTTTTGTCTGACGCTTTAAGGATCATGTTGAAGTCGCCCGCGATTAGCCATCTCTGGAGGGCAATGGGCTTGAGGTCCTTTAACTCTCGAAGGAAGCTAAGCTTGTCTGGTTCTAGTTGCGGCCCGTAGACCCCTGTATATGTCCATTGCAAGTTTGAGTCGAGGTGCTGAATTTTCGCCGAGAGGGAGTATGTTCTTATCGTTGGTTCTGTGAGGGCGAAGGTACGGCTTGAGCATGCGAGGAGGATTCCCCCCCTAGAGCCATTGGCAGGTAGGTAACAGAAGTTATCTACAAAAGCATTCCCCAAAACACGTGAGACAAGGTTTGCATCTATGCATTCCAGCTTAGTTTCCTGTAGACAGATGATGTTAGCTCTGCATTGAGAAATCGCTTCTCGAACTGCATCTTTTCTCGCATTGCTGTTGAGGCCTCGTACGTTCCATGAGAGGACATGCATTAGGTTTGAAGACATGGGAGTTTGGGTGTCCACCTGCTAAGAAGAGCGGCTAAGCCGCAGCTGTGCGAATCTGTAAGCCAAAAAGGAGGCAAGAGGGAACACGTAGGAAAACAGCAACATAGGGGCGTGCAGCGCCAGAACAGCGGATGATGAGTTTTAAGCTCGATACACAAAGGGTGGCAGCGACCTGTGGCCTGGAGGAAGGGCAACAGCATAGCAACTCGAACTACATCAAGGGACGAGATTGCTGGCGCCATACAAGCTACATTACAAACAAAAGCAGGAAGAGAAGACATGATGAACTGCCGTCTACATCCTGGGCAGCCTGCGGTGGCTCTAGGCTGGAGCTGACAGCACTGCATTGACGTCGATCTTGCCAAGAGCTCCTGCGAGAGTGGCGAAGGCGACGACTGTGTCTTCCGTTAGTGGCTCCTTGAAAAGGTCTCTGTAGCGCGCGAAATGAACTGCTGCTGGGTCTTTTTCTGCCTCCAGAATTCCAAGTTTTTTCATCAGCAGAATCCTTGCTTTTTCCATCATGGATAAGCCTGCTGAGTTTGGGGCGGGACCTCCCTGATGAAGGGGGTTGGTATCTGCTTGCTTAGCCAGTTTGGCTCTGCTTCTGGTGCATGGCGCAGATGCAATCAATGGAGGCCTCTGAGGGCGCAAGATCATTTGCCTGAAGGCAGCTAAGGTCGTATCATCATCGACTTCAGATCCACTGGAAATTGCGTCAATCGCCAGCACCTGAGCATCTTCGTGCTGGGCGAACAAGAACTCCTCCTGGACAGAGACCTGGAGATTGGGCTGGGCGACATGATCATCTATATGCGCCTCTTGGCTTAAAGCGGGGAAGGCCGCTGCCGACTCGACGATCATGGGGTCGAAGCCTTCGTCCTCTCGAATCGAGAGGAGACGAACCTGGGAAAGGAAGTCTGTTAGAGGCTCGCTCTGGAGATGGGACGGACAGGTTGCGCGGGTTCGCGGGGAGCGAGAACGCTCTCTGGCATTATCTACTTCCTTCACAGCAACACCTGTAGATCTCCTCTCTGTCCAGGCCGCGGCGCGGTGCCGGCCTTCATATCTTCTGTTGCGGCTGGTCATGGGAGCTTTTCCTTTGTCATCTCTGAGCGAGGGGGAGCTGGAGCGCGGTCCAACGTCCCAACCGGAGGTACGCGAGGATTGTCTCCTGCCGCTCCGAGGCGGCGGGCTGCGGCTTCGATCTCTGCCGCCACCAGGGCTTGGCGGACGGAAAATCCTGTCGTGGACCGAGCGGCGTCTGGGCATTGAGCCGTCCTTGACCCCCAGCTCCCAGTGGAAGGAACGAACATCCGGACCGCTCCCAGAATCTGTAGAAAAAGGAGAGGACCTTCCGCTCGCCAGGCTGCTTGATCTGGAAATGTTGAAGGGCGGGTCTGCCTCTGGCGGGTCGTAGTCGATCACCTGGTCTACATGCACCAGAAAGGGATGGGCCATTAAGCGAAGCGGTTGATCACGTTCTGAGCGCCTGCGGGCCTGCGGCTCGGCGAAGAAGCCAAAAACAGCGTCCTCTGGAGGAGGGGACCAAGGTCTCTGCAGGGATTCTTCCGAGTAGTAGACGCCTGCAAGCGGCACGGCCTGTGGGTCAGCTGCCGAGATCCAAACGCGCATGCATCCAGTCTCTCTCTGCAAGAGGCTCATCGAAATCTCCTTCTTGAATACCCGTGTGACCAAGAATGGCGGCAACAGCACTCTGGCCCCATTCCGGCCTGGGGACTCCCTCGATGCAAATGCGCATCCTGAACCTTGGCTGGTTAGCATTGCCGGTCACCAGCCGAGACCAAGGACGGAACCGGAGGTGCAGGTCTTCCATGTCGACATATTGCTGCTGAGGCTTGAACATTGCTGTCTCTGGCACCTTTGGACTTCTTGCAATAATCGTCCATCGGCGACCCACAGAGCTTAAAAATCTTGTGCATTTGCTCCACCTAGCATAACATTGTTACAAAAAAGGCTCATGAGATCTCAACTAGCATAAAAACCTGAAAGGTAACTGATATGGTCTATACCTCGGTTCTTCCTGGCATGATTGGTTTGCCAGCAAACAGCTCTGCCACAATGCACCCTGTACTCCACATATCGACAGCAACAACATACTCAGTGGCACTGAGCAAAAGCTCTGGTGGTCTGTACCACAATGTCACAACACGGCTAGTTAATTGTTGTGGATTGTTGGGATCATAGGATATTGCAAGGCCAAAGTCTGCAATCTTCAATGTTCCATTGCCGTCAATCAAGAGATTCGAGCCTTTGATGTCTCGATGCAGAACTCCATTTTTGTGGCAATGATCAAGGCCGTGAAGCAGCTGCTGAACGAAGCACTTAACCTGATCTTCATGTTTAATCATTTTAGTCCATGTAAGTTTCTCATGATATCAATGCAATAGTAGCAAGGTAACAACCTGTGACTCAGTAAGCTTGAGGCCTGGAGTTGCAATAAGACCGGAAAGGTCATGCTCCATGTATTCAAAAACAAGATAAAGGCTTTGTGACGTGCGAGATGTTACAATCCCTTCAAGCTTTATGGCATTTGGATGATCCAGTCTCCGAAGAATATGGATTTCTCTAGCCATAAAGCGCACACTTTCAGGATCCATGTTGACGAACCGCACCTTTTTTAGTGCAACAATCTTCCCTGCTTCGAGATCCCGAGCTTTATACACAATACTATAAGTTCCTTGTCCGATCTGCAACTCAAACAAAACCATTCAATTATTCAAGTAATTTACATCGGGAAATTTGGAGAATTCGTAACCACGTCATCAAAGTAGTACTTCACCTTGTCTAATTTCTCAAATGAATCGGCTTGACGAGGCAACAAGCCTTCTACTGCTTTAGGCGCCACGTTTGCGAGCCAACCTGGCCACCCAGCAACTACATTCTCACCTGACTGCCCCTTCAGCTCTGCATTGTTACCACTGCTGATCCTAACATCAAAAGCTACCACCACCTTCTCTCCAATATCTGGCAGGGCTGTGCTGCCATCGTCCGTACGTGATGCAGTCTTGGCATCAGCATGATCTTTGGCACATTTGGAGCAAAGGCAGCCCATAAGCACATGCGATGCCTTCTTGAACGAGTGAATCAGATTGAGACCAATTTTTGCACTGCACATGACAAGAAATGACTATTGCCTGAAATTCTCAATCTTGCTACAAACTTGAACATATTCTTAACCAAACAATGATTGAAACACCTTTACATGAAACTTTACCAATTTTATGGTATTCTTGAAAATAAACTACAGGTTTTACAAAAAAAAATTGACATAAAAATACACAATGCAGATTTGAGGAAAATGATGAAGTGGTGTAGAATCAAATAATAATTTAAAGAGAAACTGAATTCTGATAAATAATGTCAAACTGAACAGTTAATTTCTTCCTTTCATCATATTATACGACTATGACAAGAGTGCAAAGTTGTCCATGATTTCTAACTCACAAAAACTCTGCAAGATTCAGATAAGTATGGAACACGAAACACGATAAAATTCTCACCTTCAGGAGGCAGCTGTATTCTGAAAATTTCAGCTTGGTGTGAAGGCATATGCCAATAACAAGAACCAAGAACCTGGTATCAGTCTGTTTTTCCCCTTCAAGAAAACATTATGGCGCCCATTCCCCATTGCAGTTCTTGGATAGAGAGGAGTAGCGAGAAACAGCAATGCAAAATTAAATTGGATCCAGGACAGAAGATAGAGATTTCATAGTAATAGAGTTTTATTAAAATTCCTCCTTTTCTTTATTTTTTTTCCTAATGCAACACAGAAAAGAAAATAGAAAAAAATTCTCAAAAGGAAAAGAAGGGAACCATTAGAAGTTACTAACAACAAAGCTGTTACAGATATAGTAGATTGGCTTACCTGTTGTATTCGTATTGGCATAGGACTCTAGACTTGTCTTGTATTCCAAGACATCTTGTACTATATATATGCCTTTTCGGCTGTGTAATAGATCCAAGTTGCATAATCTTGACATGGTATCAGAGCCCTAGGGTTTTTTTCCACCGCGTGCTGTAACTCACGCTCCAATCTTCCTCTTCTTCTTCACTGCGTGCCTCCCCGCGCCTCCGCGGCCGCCCGGCCCGTCCACTCGCCGGCCGTCGCCCGCTTGCCCTCCGGCCGCTTGTCGGCCTCCGCCCGCCCGCTGACCTCCCCGGCGCCCGCCTGCCTTCGCCCGACCGCCAGTCCGCCGGCCTGTCGGCCTCGGTATCCGCCCGACCGCCGGCCCGTCTCCCGCGCCCCTCGGCCGCCCGCCGGACTCCCCGGCCGGCCGACCGCCCTCCCGCCCGAGCCGCCGGGCGCCGCCGCCCACCACCGGCCCCGACCGTCGTCGCCCGCCGCCCGCCGCCCGCCGCCCGCCGCCCACGGGCACTCCCGCCCCCTCGCGTGCTCTGTTCTGAAATCAGAACAGAGTAACGCATCTCCCGTTTTGTAGGTAGAATGGATAGTGAAAGTGCATCCACTCCCATGGAGCTTGGAAGGATGGCTATCTTGCCCCAGAGTTTGGTTTTGATGGTTATTGGCAATCCTCACTTGTGTCTAATGTTTTGCAATGAGTGTGAACAGGGATTAGATGGACAGGTGAAAGCTGAAGTGTGACAACTGTTGACGATGAGCCCTAAAAAGAGCAAGGAACTGGGAAGGTCAGAAGGACCAGCTGAGCTAGGTTCCTGAGGCACAGTTGCGAGGAAGCCGAGGCTGTGCTCGAGGGCAAGCGAGGTGATGGTTGCTTGATGGAGTTCAAGGGCCGTTAATGCAAGCTTGATAAGTCCTGGAGGAGCTAGGAAGCTGGTGGATCAGGACCAAGGGTTCTCTGTGCGTCTACAAGGGCAGTCGTCTTCGGTGAAGAAGCTTGGAACCAGTGCCAAGGGTCTAAGCGAGCTGGTCAGGGACTTTGGCGAGGTCATTGCTCTCTGGTCAGTTGTAGGCTTGTAGTGAGCCGGCCAGAGTTGTGCTCAGGTGCTGCCTGAGGCAACCGAGTCCACCTGAGTTTGGCATCTGAGACTCAGGTGGGTAGCTCAGCCGTGGCTAGTAGGTTACCAGAGGTGCACGTTAGCTGAGTCTCAGATAGGTTAGGTCTGGTGGCTCTTTGTCTGACGTGGCATGAGGGTAACGGCTAGCTGCCAGGGACCCTATAAATAGGGAACCTGGGGAGGTTTTCAACCTCGAACCTTTACCCAACCTTTGCCTCTAACCCAAAAGCAACCTGTTGAGAAAGAAAGAGCTCTAGGTCTCCAAGTGAGTGTTGCCTGCGTGCATCCATCGTGAGAGTGAGTTACTTAGTCCTTTAGGTGTAATCTTCGAGGTACTGGTTCCTCCAAGAGTGGGAGTGCTCTTGGAGTTGGTGAGCAAGCCAAGTCTTGTGTGGCTGCCACCAAGAGTCTGTGAGGGCGATTCGGGTCTGCCTGTCTTGCAGCAGCAAGATAAAAGGATTCCACACAAGAAAGGTACTCGAGGAAAGAGCACGTTTTGGTGCCGGCTGTGAGAACAGCTTCCTCAACGGAGACGTACTGCTTCGCAAGAAGTAGGAACTTCGGTAAAACAAATCATTGTGTGCTTTACTTTCTGTCTTGTGATCTGCTCTTACTTATTCTGATATCTATGTATGCTTAGATCACTAGAGCACCTTTATTTGTTGCACACTAACTGAGTTTCCTCACCTGAGACTCAGTTAGCTCCTGCTAAAGCTAGTACCTTTTCTGTTCACGTCATCTGATACACTCACCTGACTCTCACACCTGAGACTCAGTTAGCTCTGAATATAACTTGTTCTACATCAGCTGAGTTTGCTATCTGAGTGTCTGGTGTTTATCTGATATATCTTGCTGAGTCTCAGTTACCTGCATCAATTGCATATATTTTCTCTAGGATTGACCTATCTCCAGAAGAGAAACCCATTAGGCATTCTAATTTCTAGAGCCGACCTATTCACCCCCCCTCTAGTCGACTCCTGAGATCCCTTTCA
>JAGXJF010004125.1:0-112696 GCA_019208055.1 Stipa capillata
TTTGTGGTGGTTGGGGGCAAGTGATGAATAATACGTTTTGATTGTCGGTGCAGAGCATGTAAAATCTTGTGAGACTCCTACATACAAATCCTACCTTAAATTCACATTTCATCGTTTCGTCGTCGAATGTTTTCCTTCCTTTTCTGAAATGCACAGTCCAATGTTCGGTTTTGTAGCAGTTTTCTATCTCTCTCTCTTTTTTAGAGAGATGGTTGTGGAGCAGTTGGACCATTCATTTCAATCCAACCCAACTTCCGCCTCGCGTTTAGTACAGTCTAATTCTGGCCCCATTTCTTGCAGTATGGGCTTTGGTTGTCGCACTGATACTGAACAGAATCTCAGTCGCAGGCCTACACCTCAATCTCTCCCCTACAGCACAATTACAGATCATTCGAGGGGGGTATCTGAAAATGACTATTCCTCGGGAACGGAGAGGGTCGGGGTCCCCTCCCCTGGGTTAAAACCCCCTCCTCGAGCAGGTCGCGAGCCGCGACACTTGCCGTTCCTCCTCCCCCTTCAGCTCCCCCCACTCGCTCGCTCCCTTCAACGCCCGCCCGCCATGGCGGTCAAGGGGAAGGGCAAGCAGGTGGCCTCCGACCCCCCCACGCGCCACCAACGCCTCGGCCTCCTCCTCCGGTGCCAAGCGGTGGAGTGGCACCGCCGACGCGGGCACCTCCGCCGCCGCGAAGCGCCGCCGCCGCACCGGCGTCCTCCAGTTCCTCGACGACGCCGCGGGCGTCGACGACGAGTACGAGGAGGAGGAGGAGCCCCAGTCCGAGGACGACCTCGAAGACGGTACGGATCGCTCCGATTCCTTTCCCGAGACGAGGAACGGAGCCCTACCCCGTTCGGTGGCCTCGCGCACTATTGGTTGGTTGGTTCGGTTGGGGTTTAGGGTTCCGGGCAATGTGGGCCCGTGTGTCCCTTATTTTCGTGGATCCTTTCGTTTTGCTTCGTTTTCTGTTGGATATGTGTTGATTGGGGGTTTGTTTTGTTTGTCTTTGTTGGATTTTTGTTGATTGGGGTTTTTGTTTCCCCATTTGTAACAGTAGGAAACTTTAGATAGCTTTCTCAGAATCTCGCCTATTCCCCCAAAACTAGACTTTGAAGTTGTAGAATCGGGGATCCTAACGACTAGAAGAAGTTTTCATCTTTATGGTGTTATGATGCATGCACAAGTGCTTGGACTAGGAGCAAACCAATCAGTAGCAGCAACAGCAGCATTTTAGTTTTCTTGGAATGGAAATAAAGCTCGCAGGTTTCTAGTAAGTGATGCGGTATGCTGGTTTATCACGATCAGTTCAACCGCTTTGTTTGTGCATCCTCCCGTATGTAAGGTTGTTGCTATGATGGTATGTAGTGGCGAAGTAGGACTGTGGAGGGGGTTGTAATTTGTTGCTTTGCCTTTTCTGTGAACCACCTGTAAGAGAGCTGACTTGTAATATGGTTGAATGGTCTGTCCAAATATGCGCGCCATAAGTTTGCTTACTTCTATGCGGCATTGAGTTGGTGACCATTGTATCAGGGATAGAGCCTGTCTTGTGCTCTGTGGCACTGATGGTTTGCATAGTAGTTTGAATTTGACATGGATTTTTCGACGGAATGGTGGGCTTTGCATTTTTTTCTACATATTATTTACACTGGTTGTAAGGTAGTTAGCTTGCACCTCAGCGGAAGTGGGCTCCTAATCAACTTGTTGTATGAAGTTTGATGTGAGTTACGAGTCAAACATGATTAGTCGATCATTGGAGCCTTTTCCTTTTTGCAATGATTATATGCATGTCGCGGGCACACATCAACATTCAGAAGATTTAGTATCTTTTACAAGGACTCAGGGGGCTAATTAATTTACTCTTGTTTGGTGCTCTTGTCCTTGTTTTACTGTAACAGCAAAGTGATATTTTTCATACAAATTATTACCAGAGACTGTATAATCACGACTTTTTTATTCCAAAAAGATTCAGCAACCAAGGAATGTATAATATCGATAATAATTCATCTGCTTGCTTTTGTGGTGCATATTGAGGATGATGATTATTAAGGTGTCACCTTTCTTCGATCATGTGTTGAGGTGCCCGGGGGCTGCCACCTCACCTTACCGACACAGGGTGGGAGAGAGACAGGGGAGAGTGGGAAAGATAGAAAGGTGAAGGAAGATTGAGAGGGATAGAGTTTGCTGTTGATGCTGCTGCTGTTGCTTCTCGTCTCCCTTGCTGCCAATGCCACCTCCCATCATCACTCGTGCTGTTGCAGTCACTGCCTTCGCTTCTAACCAGTGTCATCACTAGCTCCGTTGGAGAGAGGGTTCACGAGAGTGAGGAGAGGGGGAGATGCGACTAGGTTAGAGGAAGAGAGGACTGATGGGAGAGTTTGGGCTGGTCTGCCTTGGTGGGCAAGGCCAGGCCTCTTCCGCTTCTCTCCTCATCCTCGTCATCCTTTTCTATTTTTTTCTTCCTTCTTTTCTTTCTATCCTCTTGTCTCTTTCTATTCTATTCTCTCCAGTGGGTCCCAGTTTGACTTTGCTCAGTTTACAGTGATTGGTGGATGCTATGTAAGTGGCCAATGCGGCAAAATCGCTTTGTGCAAATCACTCCTGATGGGATTGTTTGTATTGGTTCTCAAAGTTGGGGCTTTGTGATAACCAGTTTTCCATAGATGGGTTGTCAAAGGTGGGCGTTCCTACGCTCAGAGCCTATCTCGTTTTGAACAATTACCAGGACATTGTAGGATCTTGTGCTTTCTGGGCACTATTAGTTTACCCTTCACCATTTGGACACAAGCTTGTTTTAAGGCAATCATTGCCTGATTATTCTTTGAATCTTCTGCTGATCTCATCCCACTGACGAACGCTGCAGGTTTCTTTACTGAGAAAAATCAGACAAATGGGTAATATCAAAAGAACTGAAAGGTCACACCCTCTTCCATTTCTTGGACATGTAAAGGAAGAGGAGCTGAGTGGTGATGAACTTTGAGGAATTTGTCAAGGACCGGTACGCTAATTGTGTGAAATATGCTGGTTATGGTGGCTCTACCCAAGAATATGATGATGAATTTACCATGGATGGTGCATTGAGAGAGCCTACTATATGGAGGGTTAAATGCATGGTTTGTGATCGATAGACATTTGGCTTTACATTGTTGATCTAGCATTCGATAGCTAGATGCTGATTTGTTAGCTGCATTTTCAGGTTGGGCGTGAGCGCCAGATGGCTTTCTGCTTCATGCAAAAGTTTCGTTGATATGCAAAAAATTCGGTACCAAAGTGCCCATTATCTCAGCATTCTCACTTGATCATGTGAGAGGATTTGTTTTTGTTGAAGCTGAGAAGGCCTGTGATGTTACTGAGGTACATATTTTGATCCTTCCATTGAAAAAATAAACATATCCATGCTGGGAAGAACAACTCGAATAACATGAGATGCAGTATGTCCATCTATCCATTACATTATGTGGTTTCGGGAGATAATATCAGGATAATACTTGACATCAAGATCTGTTAAAGGTTTTAAACGTCTTGTTTTGTCTGTGCATAGCAATGCTTTTTTTCTATTTCTCCCACACTTCAATTCATTCACTCTTCTGTATAACTTAAAATCGAAGTTCAGAATGGAGAAGATGAGCTTCTCAATGGATATCGAAAACAGAATTTGTCTTCAACAGTCATAAAGTTTCCTCCCTTGCAAGATTCTCCACATATATGTGTGCGTTGTTACTTGGTTGTAAAATGACCCACTGACCATATGGGCATCTCTTGCTTCAGGCATGCAAAGGATTTTGCAGCGTTTATGTAAGCCGAATTAGTTCTGTCCCTGCAGCTGAAGTTCCTAGTTTGCTATCGAGTCGTGCAAAACCATTTGAAGTCTCTCCAGGTACATGGGTGCACATGAAAAGTGGAAATTATAAAGGAGATCTAGCACAGGTATTGTAATCTGGGCTTACTACTTCTCTCTTTTGTGTGTGTTTGGGAGGGTGGGGGCATCTACCATCTTCATATTTTCTCAATTTCATTGTTCTTAAATCACAATGCCCCTGTGATTTTTTAGGTTATTAGTGCAGATGATGGACGGAAAAGAGTATTGGTAAAGCTTATACCAAGAGTTGATCTCCAAGCTATTTCGAAAAAATTCGTAATGCTCTTATACTTTTTTCTGTATTTTATTTCCCACTTTTTTTCTGTCTTCAGTTCAATTTGCACTTGCTTAGTTCATATCATCTGAAGTTTTATAATATCTAAAGTAGCCTCATATCTGTCTTGTTGATCTCTGTTGCCTGTCAGTCATGAAATTAGGTAGCTGATTTTCATTATGTATTGGTGTCTATTTTCCAAAACTCTTGCATCGCCATTTGCCAACAATGATGGATTAGGTACTGTATCTAAGTTTATATTTTCTGGGGGCTTTTGCGTCATGCTTGGAGATCCATCTTTGTCATAGAAACTTGATTGCCAATATTGCTTTGTACTACAGTAGAAAATTATGGCATGCAAAACCCTGTGGTGCGTATTGCCTATTTCCATTCTGTTAAGTGCAATATCATGATCTGAGTGACTAACTTTATCACACTGTCGGTTTAGCTAGACTAATATTGTTGGGCTCATCCATGTGCTTGTTAACAACCATTTCGTTTCCCTTCTCCTCCTTGCGTAGTTCTTGTCTGGCTAACAGTTTGAATTTCCACCACGTAACCTATGCCATGCGTTGGCTTTTGCAGGGTGGTGCAATTTCCTTAAAAGAAGCTGCAGTTCCTGCACCACGACTAATCAGCTCACAGGAGCTAGAGTAAATGCTTCCAGTGTTTTCTTGTCCTGCACCCAGTAGCCTTCTGCTATTATTTGTTTCTAACCAGGGTTCGACATTGTGTCCATAATCTCATTGATCCTAATAGGTTCTTTGGACCTCATATTGAAAGGAGGCGTGATCGTCAGACTGGTGATGTTTTTGAAGTGCTTGATGGTTTGATGTTCAAAGATGGTTTCCTGTATAAGAGAGTTGCACTTAGTTCTTTGATTTACTGGGGGATACAACCAACAGATACTGAACTTCTCAAGTTCTCTATTCCAAGCATTAAAAGTTCTGGTGATGGCATGGATTGGGTCTCCAGCATCTATGGTCATAAGAAAAAGAACATGCCCAGAGAACGGGATATGAAGGCATCATCCTCTAAAGAGAAATGCTCCAAAGCATCAAATCTTAAAGGTTCCACTTCTACTGAAAATTATGATGATGATAATGGTGAGGAATTCAATCTCCATGATCTTGTACTTTTTGGGTGAGTCTCTGTTTTAAAGATTTTTATTCACTAGTCACTGTCAACTAACTACCAGATGCCATCCTTATTTTTTATTTCCTAATAAGCAGGCGAAAAGATTTTGGTGTGGTCATTGCTGTTGAGAAAGATGGTTTTAAGGTAACATTCTTCTTATACACACTTCAGTTCCACATTCTTGTTTTGTTCTGAACAAGTGATTTTCTTGTAGATTTTAAAGGGTGGTCGTGAAGGATCTGCAGTAACTGTTAGAAAGCACGATATTAAGAAAGGATGTGTAGACAAAATGTTTACAGCTGTTGACCATCAAAAGAAGATAATATCCATTAATGACACTGTTAAAGTTCTGGAAGGGCCACTTCAGGTGAAATTTTAACTTCCCATTCACCAGGAGTCAGCTATTGTAATAGTCTTTCTTATTTTGCTATTGATGTGTGGAAGTATGCATCATTTTTTCTTTTCAAGATAACATTTAATTGAAATATTTTTAAATATCAGATATGTTCATGGTACTTCTGTCAAGTATTTGTTAATTGTACTAATCGTGTACTTTATATGGTGTGTTGGCAGCATTGCATCTTTGTTATAATGACATGCTTCATAGCTATGATCTATGTTTTTACAGTTTCTGTAATTATTTGAGAAATTAATTCCTTCCATTGGCACCCTTTCTGATCTGTTTAATATCGTCTTGCAGGGTAAGCAAGGAGTTGTTAAACACTTGTACATGGGAATACTCTTTATATATAACGAAAATGAAAGTGAAAACAATGGATTTTTCTGTGCCCAATGCGGGTCATGTGAAAATCTCAAGAAAAGGAGGGAATTGGCAAGTTTGGTATGTTAGACACAGTGTATCCACTTATCAATGAATTGGAAGTGTTCTTTTGGTCACGTTGTTTTTATGTATCAGGAGGACAACCCAACTCCCATGTTCTCAGACTCACCTTACATGTCATCTGAGCAAAACGAGCAACGAAACAGTAAGTGTTTCATGATTTTTTATGTCCTGTTATTTGAAATGGTGAGGATCGATGACTGTCAGCAGAAACTAAGTTTTGTTCTGATTTCCTTGATCATACAGATGAAAGGGCTTACAGGGCAACCAGAGAACAACTTTTCTCAATTGGGGAGATGGTGCGTATTCGGAAGGGTCCTTTGAAGGGCTATCTCTGTCGTGTAGTTCGAATATTCCGAAATGATGTAACTGTTAAGCTAGATTCTCTACTGAAGATTGTTACAGGTTAGTTAGCTAAGTATGCTTGGATTGGAGCTATTCTTTTGACAATGCCTGACTCCTCCGTGTTGTGTTTGCAGTGCAAGCTGAGTTGCTCTCGGTCCCAACTAAAAGGGGGTACGCAGCTACGCATGTTTCAAGTTTCGCTTACCTATCGTTGCTTGTTTTACTATTGTGTGACTGCATAAATCATTGTATTGATGCATAATTTCACTTCCATATTTGCCCCTCAATGCGTTATACGTCATACCAGGAATAACTCGTCTGGTGCTCCATCTGGTCCTTTTGGAAGTCAGGATACAACATACTTTGGTAAGTGTGTGTCTCATATATGCAACAGTTATTTCTACCTGCTAGATTGGTCTCTATTTGTGTATAAGGGGAAAAATTTACTAATTCCCCAAAATAATTTGCTGCTTACCTACTGCCTATAATGAGGCCATCTGCCCATTTGGTAGAATTTTTTAGATGTGAGAAATGGAAAACTGAATGTTAAATTGTTTATATGGTTCAGAAGACTCAAATTCTTTGTGATAATCTCTCATTGGTTTGGTCTTGTAAATTGTGAGATTTATTACTTCTATTGATTCTAAATTTAGATTCAGAAGCAGACAAAACCTCACGGAACAATGGATTGCCATCTCTTGGCAGGTTCGTTTCATGTTTTTCAGTTTCCTTTTGTGATTTTGTGTTAATTTGCTGGTTTCCTGTAAACCGGCCTAAACCGGACTTTTTAAGATTTTATATTATAAATGGTGTTTGAGTTGGGGGATGGGAGTACTTAGACCTACATATATAATCCTCTTTATCCACCCCTACCCATCCATCAAAATGATATAGTGCGGCTGACTTGCTACTGAACAGTTAACAGTTGCCAACCATGAGAAACCAAAAGGACCAAATTTTAGTTGATGAACTTACTTATGTGCCATTTTGTGTAACGCTATCTTTTGTATACAATTAATTTTTCATGTATGTGTAAACATGAGTTGCAAATTTTGATCAACGAGGGGCCCTGTAGCATCTTATATCTTCTGGAGCTTTTCTTTTGGTAGACACTCATTCATCTAGTGTACAACTTCACTCTTTGAGTTGCAAAATTACACATGAGAGAGAAAGAGAAAGGCATTAACCTTCAAATTGAAACCAGAAATATGCTGAATCAGATTCATTTTTTTCATAGTTATCTAGTCCTGTATGATATGTGAGAAGTGTCATGAACCGGATTTACTTCTGTACTTAATAATCCTTTTTTGTATTTCGTTCTTCTGTACTTATTTAATCCTACTCTGTAGTTGATAAGGACTAGATCAAGACTATCACTACAAAAGAGAGATTCCTAGACATGCATTTCCTACTAACAATTTTTTCTTTCTGGTTTGCTGGTGTAAATGGCTAAATGCTGAATCAAAATCTTCCTTTTCACTAACCCTTGTAACAATTGTATCTGTGCTTGAATTAAAAATGTTTCTTTCTCTACTGCAACAATTGCAATTCTTTCTTTCTCTAAGAAAATGCCTACTGTAACTACCCTTGTAAATGCCGAATTAAAAACTATCACTTTCATTCTATTTTTATTATGAAACTACTACATAACATGTGATCCATTTAAGCGTGCAACTAATCGAACATATGATATTTGGAATCTGAATAATGAAAATGTTAGTTTCCAATTTTTCTTAATTTGCTAGGTCTCTAAAAAAAGAACAATTTCTATGGAGCCTAGAACTTTAGAATCTAAAAGCTGATACATCAGTGAATCACCGTTACTTTGGATTCTCCTAACTTAGCGAGTTTGTTAGAATCGTTTAAGATCTAAAGTAACATATATCTTAAGTTTAGACTATCCTTACTATGTGAGTATGTTAGAATCATTTAAGATATATGTTCTTATGCCCTTTTGTGATTCTCTGATATATCATTTTTTTGGCACTGCTTCCCAATCATGTTATCTTGCTTCTTGCATTTATCTGGTTCAAATTTCTCAACTTTTAAGGGAACAGCGCAGTGGTATATTAAATTCTTTCTGGTTGGGCTCATTCCACCTATAGATTATGTATGATATCGCTTGGAGGAATAAATGTCCTGAATTATTGTTATTTGCATTTATACTAGTTATTGTTCACTGAATTGTTTGATCTGCTGCAGTGATTCTTGGCAGCCTTTTTCAAGTTCTGCGTTACCAGCCCAGAATGCAGGTAATATCTAGTTTTAGGACTTTCTATTTTGTAGCATGGTTTGGAGCCTTCCTATTAGGTAGCATATTTTGGAGCTCCATTGATTTTTGTATTGTTTGATCACAATGATATTGTATCATTTGAACTATTGGAAATGCTTGCTGAAGTATCAGACACCTGATGAGTTATCCATTCTGTAACTTAAAGAAGGCCTTGAATTTGTGCATGGAGTGGATCCATTAGGGGATTGGTTGGGCCCACTAGGAGTTGTACGATACACATCCATTTATTGGTGAGAGAGTGAACAGTAAACTGACAGGTAGGATGGGAAGGGGCATGGCCTATTAAACAAGTTGTATCACAAAGTAACCTTTGGATTTTGTTGTAAATTCCTTATAAAAGCAGTTTATTTCTGGTATCCTTTAGAAGATTGTTGCAACTTGCAACTACCGATAACAAAATGTCGCAATAGTTGATTATGTTGTAGAAATGTTCCCAAAATGTTCAACTTCTCTAACCTTCATCCTACATGTTGTTAATGGGAACTTTTCAATTGTTGCGTAAGGTATTTACATATGTTGCACCTATATATAACAGGGGTCTGCCGTATTTGGGATATATTACAGACTTATCCTGTTTTGCTGTGTTAAGTATTCCCCAAATTTGCCATAATTAGTGCGATATGTTGCAACAATGTTATCATAATGTCACAACTGGTATTACCATATGTTGCAGCAATTATTCGTAAGCCTTGCAATGTATAAAGCTACATTTCATGGCTTTATACATCCAGGACTACCTACTGCAAAGCTGTGAAAATGTATGAAATGTCATATGATGTCTAGTCGATACATGTATAAATTAATCATTCATACAGTAATTGGCCGCCATTTCAAAGGCAAGTTCTTATTTTTGACATTCATTCTAGTCTGCCATTTTTCCTCAAATAATCTCTGCATCTCTTCTCTTCTGTCAACCACACTCCATCAACTATGCTGTCCGCTAGGGTAGTGTTTATGCTTTTGTGGATGTTGTGCATTCCACCCCATGCTCTGCTCACATTAAGAGTTTGCTTGCATCTTGATTCATCTAATAAGCCTACAAAATAGTAGTACCATTTATGGCAAAGCGGTGCGCTAGTGGATAAAAATGGCATGGGTTAGGTCATAGGGAATTTCTTCCGAGGGAAGGAGACCACGAGGCACTAAAACTGAACTGTGCAGGATTCTTCAGGTTATTATAGATTGATAGTGTGTAGGCATCCACGTATAGCAAATCACTGAATGTCTGGCGTCCTATTTGTAGTCAACTAGTCATCCCTTTAATCTTTGGGTTGTGCATAACTACACGATTTTGTTGACTACACAGGCACACAGCAGACAAACTATTTTCCTTTTACTTTATGTTACTATGTTGAGTTGCGTCTTTGTGGTATAAAACAAAACCAGTATCACAGGCATGGCTTCAAATTCTAAAGCATGATATTTCTGTTTTAACTTAGCTGTAGATGGAAGTTCAGTTATGCTTATTTCCTAGATTGATCTGCTGAGTTAAGGTGGTTGGTTCAGTTTCTGTTTATTAGTAAACAGTTTGGGTATCAATAAAGTTCAGATAACTGTAACTGTGGGATTGCTCAGCATGCCATTCGGACTGAGGCCTACAGATATCTGTCCCACAATCCACGTTACATTTATACTGCACCAGGCGCTTTGCTGTGCCTGCAGTGTACCAAATACTATCTTGCATATTGGTCTCTGATGGTTGCATCGATGCATGCACCTTGAGTTTTGTAAATCACACACCAACAGAAGGGATTGTATGATGATTCACAGTAAAGCATGATATGAATGCAAATGATGTACATTCATGCGTAGTATAATCCTTTATTTCAGTTTCTGGAAAGTTGGAAGTGTCATATTTCTGCAGCAGTGACAAGTCTTATATGGAAAATTTTCTCTATGCTTATGTGATTGTTTTAAGTTCTATTACTAGTAGTTGAAGTGTTCATAGGTTTGCTGAGTTGGCAACTTTACATTTTCAGATGGAGAAGCAGAAGTTGATCCGTGGTGTAGGAAAACAGCATCTTCTGCTGACGGTGATTCTGATCCATGGGGTAATAAAACATCTTCAGCTGTTGAAGTATGGAATAATAGCACTGCACAAAAGGAAAGCTCTAGTAACAATGCATGGGATAAACAAGCTGGAGGTGGTGGATTGGATGTTTGTGACAGCTCTTGGGGTGGAGCAGCAGCCAACAAGGAGAGTGAAAAGAGTGACAACTGGGGTGAGGCATGCAAGGTGGTGGACATGGCAACTGGTGGTGACACAGATCCTTGGGGCAGCAAGGTCAAAGAAGTATCCATAAAAGAAGCAGATAGCTGGGGAAAGGCGTCAGTGCCACTAGAGAAGAAGTTGGAGGATGATAGCCAAGGATGGGGCCAACCTTTTGGCAAGTCAAACCAAGACCGAGAAAAGGGCACAGTTTCGAAAGATGCAGACAAGAGTGGGTCTTGGGATACTGCTGTTGCTATTTGTGTCAGATCATCAGTTTCGAGGGAAGGGGATGATGATGCCTGGGTTAAATCTGATACTTGCCTGTTGCTCAAGATGATGCCTGGGGCAAGTCAAAAGATAATACTGGTAACGGAGCAGTCGGGTGGAACGAAGCTAGAGTCTCTACGCAAAACTGTGGCACTGGAGGCTGGGATACTGCTGCTGCTGACTGGAGTAAGTCATCTCCTGTCGGACAAGGACGCGAGGAAGCATGGGGCAAAGAAAAAGGTTCAGCTGCTAAGTCTGACGAAATAAATAACGGAAGTGGGAACTGGAACAGAACTGGATCATCAGACCAAGTTGGTCACAGTGATTGGGATAAACTAAAATTTTCTGGGGGTGCTGGTCCATCAAGCTGGAACAAGGGAGAGGTAGCTGGGGGAGATAATCAGAATAGCAGCTGGAGTAGACCTGGTGCACACTTTGATGGTGGCCGTGGATTTGGGCGAGGAAGAGGGAGAGGCAGGGGCCAAGAATCTGGGGATGGTGGCAGAAATGACCAAGGAAGCTGGAAGAGCTCATGGGGTGATGACGGTTCTGGAAGGCCCTCTTGGAGGTCTGATACACAGATAGACAACGAAGCTGGAGATTCTGGTGGATACAGGGGGAGGGGAAGAGGAAGGGGCCAATATGGAGGACAAGGGAGAGGAAGAGACAATGGTTGGAGAAGTGGAGATCGAGGCAGTTCTGAGTCTGGAAGGGAAAGGAGCAGTGGTGATGCACCAAACTGGGGAAACAGCCAGCCTTGGGGTCGCGGTGAAGGCAACAAGTCATGTGATGAAAATCAGACTTCCACTTGGAACAGCTCGGGGGATAAAAAACCGTCTGCAGGTGAGTAGCTTGTTTCAGACTTTTGGCTTTATTAGATGTGACGTGGTTTGTACTACTTTGTCTATATGTGTACACATATAAGTTCTGGATCATTTGATAGTGCCATCGCGACCTAAATATATACTCCATGCCTATTTTAATGTTTTGATACTATAATTAAGTTCAACAGGAATACGTTACTATAATTTCTCGTGCTGATTAATATTGTGCCTCTTTCATTACTCTTTGATTTTTTAGTGTTTGTAAAGCGCAAATTGATTCTTGGGTTTAGCAAGATGGTTTCTACTGCAGGTGCTGAGTAAAGAAATACCGAGCATTAAAATAGTGCTAGAAATCCTTAATCTGCTTGATATGCTTATAGGCTTTTATTTCTGTTCTCTTGTGTAGGTGAACATAATGATCCTTGGGCAAGCAAGATGGCTACTAAAGGTAATGAAGAGATAATTGGAATAACCCATATTTCTTACTATATTTGATGTTTTGAGCTATGGATGTGTGCTGACTTTTATATCCTGTAGGCCAAGAACAACAATGTGATGCTTGGTCAAGCAAGATGACTTCTACTGCAGGTGCCAAGAACAACAATGATGGTTGGAACACCAATTCAAAGGACTCTTCCTGTAGTGCTGCATCTGGTAGTTCTGAAGCCAAACACAACTTTTTTATGCTCAATGGTTGATGTACCGCAAGCTCATCTTTTATGCTCATGTTTAGGTGAAGAATGGCAAGGTGATCCTTGGCCAAGCAAGATTGGTTCTTCTACTAAAGGTGCTTAGGGGATGAATTAAATTATTCATATTTGTTGCTCTGCTCAACATTTAGGGCTGAAAAGTTGATTTTATTTTTCTGGGTGGTACCTTATGATGCTTATATTTTATTCTATTGTAGGCAAAGAACAAGAAACTGATCCTTGGGCAAGCAAGGTGTCTTATACTGCAGGTGCTGATAATAACCATGATGGCTGGAACATAAAGGAAAAGGACAATCCCTCTAGCTGCGAGGGCAAGTGGGATGCTGTATCCATTAGTTCTGGAGCAGAGGAAAAGGCTGACGCTTGGAATATTAAAGGGGGTAATGGGAATGGTGGGGGTTGGAACAATGCTAGCTCCTCCGGTGGGCATCAGGAATCTTCTTGGGGCAAACCAAGGTCCTCAAGTGGAGATCAGGAACCTGCTTGGACCAAGCCAAAGTATGGTAATGATAATACTGGATATGGTACAGGCGGATTTGGATGTGGAAATCGAGGCAGAGGGAGAGGAAGATTTGGGGACAGTGGATCCTCGTGGAATGGAGGAAGTAACAGAAATAATGAATCAGGTGGAGAAAGGCCTGAAGATCGCTGGAACAGGAGGGATTTCGATGGTGGCAGAGGAAGAGGTAGAGGACGCTTTGGTCGAGGTGATCGCAATCAAGGTAACAACTTTGGGTCAGGAGACGGAGATGGTGGTAGTTGGGGCTCTAGCCGGGGAAACAGAGACCGAGATGGTGGTTCGAAAAACTGGAATGATAATAATGAGAGAAGGTCATTCAGTCAAGATCGAGGCAGTGGCTGGTCTCAATCTTCTGACTCGAATGCTGACAAAAAGGAAAGCACTGAAGGAGATCAAGCTTTCTCAAAAGGCAAGTCCAGCTGGGGAAGTGAAAACAATGATAGCTGGGGAGCACCAAAACCATCTGGTGGAGATGATCAGGCAGGAAAGAATGACGAAAACAAAGCCTGGAGTCAAAACAAACCATCTCTTGGTGATGGATCCTCTATCCTGGGTCAGTGGGGTGCTCCTCCTGGCGACACTGCAACTGGTAGAGGAGGATCTGTAGGCAGAGGAGGATCTTTGGGAAAGAGCAATGATGATCAAGCTTTCTCAAAAGGCAAGTCCAGCTGGGGGAGTGACAAAAATGATAGCTGGGGGGCGCCAAAACCATCTGGTGGAGATGATCAGGCAGGAAAGAACGATGGAAACAACACCTGGAGTCAAAACAAACCATCTTTTGGCAGTGGATCCTCTATCCTGGGTCAGTGGGGTGCTCCTCCTGGTGACTCTACAACTGGTAGAAGAGGATCTGTAGGCGGAGAAGGATCTTGGGGGAAGAGCAGCGAAGATGGCTGGAACTTGTCAAAAGGAACTGGAGGTTCAGGTATGACCACTAAGAATCCTTGGCTGCAAACAGCCACTGTCACTTGGAGTCAAAGACTCGTTTGTGTTTAAACTTATGTGCTGTGTCCTCCGTTTTTTGCCCGCTGTCTTAGACAACACCCTGTATTTTCAAACCATCAATTTTCTCCCACTATTCAGTCTGTTCAAATAGGCCCCTCTTTGTTCAGTACTTAATTGTCTTTTGGTATTTCTTGTCCTAATTTTACAAATCAATCTAAAATATGAAATCTTTCTCCTGTTGTATTTCAGAAGCTGGTTTTAAGAAGGAAGGGTCTTGGGAGAAGGCTGAAGGGAGCGGGAGCCAAGGAGGTGGTGGCAGTTCCAGGGACAAGGCAGATGGAGGATGGAACAGCAACAAGGGCGGGGATGCAGGCAATGATGGGTGGTAAGTTTGTTGCAGAATCAGCTGTGCCTGATCTGGGCATGTACATAAGGGTTTGAACTATGTATATTTCTGGGCTCTAGGTCCTGTGGTTCCTTTGACGTGCTACTCGAACTCTAAAACATGGCGTAGTTGGGGCAAAACGTTACCGAGTTCTGGCAGTAATAGTATGTCAGCAAAACGTTTCCTAGTACTGGCAGTAACTAAGGTACCTTTTCCCCATCACGCCTGAGATTCCCAGCTGGTTTTTGTCATGACATGATGTGATGGCGATGCCCTGAGTTGGGTGTAGGTGTATGATCATGATAAGCTCTTAACTCTTATGGTTACATGCGTGCCGAACTGCTGAACATCTCCATTCGCTTACATGCATACGCTTATCCCGTCAAAAAATATATAAGAATAAATAAAATATGCGTACGCTTCGTAGCTCTGTTAGTCAAAACGAGTTTTTGTGGCGACTGCAGATTTGGTCCGGCAGCACGTACTCCTTCCCGGGTCATCTATCACCGTCGTGATGCCAGGCCTACGCAGGTACATAACATAGCAGATAAGCCAAAACCGTAGCATGGCACAGCAGCCGCACAGGACAAGGACAACGACGAAGCATAGCAGGGCATGCAAGGCGCACAACGGGAATGCCCAGGGCTGTTCCTGCATCCATCGTCCTGCTACAGCCAGGGTCTCGGAGAGCCCTGTAGCAGCGCGCCAAGCAACCTTGACCAGACGCGCGCGCCCACGCTCTGATCGTAACCTGGTGCAAACTGTATTGCGTCGCACGAATAACTCTGTGCTAAGGCGAGGCGGCGAGGCCGCGAGGCGACTCAAACAGCGCGATAAGGGCGATCTAGGCGGGTGATTTGCCCAAAGGGTTAGAGATTATGGCCTGTCCCCGTCACGTGCGACACAGCAGGCTTCCCTGGGTGTGGCCGGCCGGCAGGTCCCAGCGCGGGCCGCCTCATGGACGGAGAGTCTCGCTTCGATCTCGCCATGCCGGCTGCCGATGTCGTCGGCCCGGACCGATCAGGCCTTTCGGAGGCACCGTCGGAGACGAGGCTCACGGAGGCTGAAGTGACCCGCATCTTGCGAGCTTCTCCGTCGGAGGTGACTGACACCAACAGGGCTACTGTTGGTAAGCTTCGTTCGTCCCCTCGTTTGATTCCTTATGTTTAGCCTAGATTACATCTAATACTCCAATTGGATATGAACTATACTCAATTTAACCGTGAATTGTTTGGAGGAGAAATGTACCCTCTTTTGTTATTTATTATTATTTTAATTCGAGAGTGTTAGATTGCCTTTAACTTTTAAGTCGGAGAGTTATACATTCTGCAAGAATGTTAGATTATCCATAAGGTTCTTTCACCTTTTCGATAGCATTATTAAGTCTATCGTTTACAGAATTAGCCTCCTTTTGTAGTTCTTTCTCCTATTGCTGGTTTCAATTTTAACAATATTAGATCATCTTATTTTACCTATTGGCATGATCTGATGGCCTCTTTTTTGCCCTTAGAGCCGGCTAAGAAAAATTCAGCTAAGTACGTAAAAGAAAGCAATGAATACTACAAGAAGATCGAGAAACTAAATGCTACCCTGTGGAGGATGAGTTCTTCCCTGTTACTATCCAACCTCGCTGTCCAGAGCCAGCATTTTTCGTACTACAGGCTGTACGCATTGGGTTACACCAATCCAAGTAAAATTTCTATCATTATGATCTTCTATTAAGCATCTAACACTACTCTACTGCTGATATTCTTTGTTGCGCTTCTTTCAGCTCCTCTAAGAAGCAAACGATTCACAGAGCCTGGTGCTATTGACTATCCGGTATTGAGTATGCTCCAGATATTTTCAGTCAGATTTGTTGGCAACTTCCTGGGTGATCAAAGCTGGTTTATGGATTCATTGCTATCAATTGGATTATCTGCCAAATTATATCTTCAACCGTTCTAGGGCCTAGAGTATACTTCAGATGCTGCATGTCCATTCATCCATTACAATTTGTGGTTTCAGATCACATAGGATAATACTTAACATTATGCTTGTTGAAGGTTTAAAACATGTTCTGTTGTCTGTGCATAAATTAGCGATGTTTTTTTTTCTATTTCTCACACACTTCAATTCGTTCTTCTGTATAAATTACATCGAAAAAAAAGTATATCTTAATAAACTGGAAGTTCAGAAAGGGATGAGCTTTTCAGTTAATATAAATAAAAAACAGAATTTGTCTACGACAGTCAACAAAATGTTCTTCCCCTCCCAAGATTTCTCGACATATATGCTGTACTTTGTATTCTGGTTGTAAAATGACCCACTTATCATATATGGGCATTTCTTGCTACAGGCATGCAAAGGATTTTGCAGCGTTTATCTAAGCAGAATTAGTTATGTCCCTGCAGCTGAAGTTCCTACCTTGCTATCGGGTTGTGCAAAACCATTTGATGTCTCTCAGGGTGTGTTTGGTAGCCTGCATGAGCCTGCGTGTTCCCGATTCGACCCACTTTTCGCTGTTTGGTAGCCTACACGGGGCCTTCTCAGCTATGCTGATCTCAACCCACCTGCCCCTGTAGCCATGCTGAGTGGAGAACACCTGAACAGAGGTTCGCTGATCAGCATGCATGAGTCCAACCCACAAAATTTTCTCAGCCCGACCCACCAGTTCGCTGGTCAGCACCCACCCAAAAAAAATCCCAAGCCGCTAGGGTTGCCTCGCCAAAATTCTCGAAAAAATTCAGAGATATAATTTGTATAGCATTGATATTTATATTTGTAAATGCACTGCGTTGTTTCCCATTGATCATATTTTGTGTTAATTGTTCATTTGTCCAAACATCTACCTCAGATACAGGCTACCAAACAAAGTCTCAGCACAGCATGTCTCAACAGATACAGGCTACCAAACAAAGTCTCAGCTCAGCATGTCTCAGTACATACATGCTACCAAACAACTGCAATTGTATGTACTCAGCATGTCTATACTCAGCATGGCTCAGGGGAGAACAACAGGACAGAGTCATACAGGCTACCAAACACACCCTCAAGGTACATGGGTGCGCATGAAGAGAGGAAACTATGAAGGAGCTCTTGCACAGGTATTGTAAACTGAGATTTCTTATATTTCTCAATTTCCTTTTTCTTTCGAGCCTGTTGAGACACTTCCAAGTTACCTCCTAGAAGGTCAGAGTTGAGAATAAATCTGAGCCATTCCTTATTAGGAATAGGTGGGGCCTCATTATGTCTACATGCAATTTAACTGGCTGCCTTTCTCTTTGCATGATGGAAAGTTCACTTAATATCCCCTAATCTTAGCTCGCCTGCCTTTTACGGTTTTTCCACATAAGGAGACCATATTAAATTGCATTCACTTCTTTTTTTTTCTTTCCAAAACATGCATATCACGCTCGTTTCTTTCAATATGTGAGGAGAGCACATGAAAATGTTTTGTATACTATTTGAATATTTTCTTTGCGGTGAGATAATTTGATCTTTAATTTTGCCTTACTCCGGAAACAACCGGTAACAGGTTATAATACAATATACTCGGTAATATGATGTACTATATACTAAAAGTAGAATACAATAAAAAAATATAGAGAGATTAAAAATTCTCATAGAAAAGCAAAACATTCGACCGTTAATCTGGTGAACTCTTTTATTATTAATGGATCACAACTGATAGATTTTCATAACTGTATCTAAACGGATCACAGCCGATAGATCTTTATAACTGCACCTACCGATAGATCTTCATAGCTGCACCTAAACAGATCACAACCGATAAGTCTTCATAACTATACCTAAACATATCACAACCCATAGATCATCATAATTGTACCTAAACATATCACAGCCGATAGATCTTCATAACTGTACCTAAACAGATCGCAACCGATATATCATCATTATTGTATCTGAACAGATCACATCTGATAGATCATCATAACTGCACCTAAATAGACGGCTCAATACAACGACTAGCGGGTCGGGTCGCGATTTGAACTTTTATTTTCCGTACTGATCTAATATCATGTGTATAGGTAAAAAAATAAAGATAATTAAAATATTTACCGCACATTTGCACGGTACCTAAACAGATCACAACCGATAGATCTTCATAGCTGTACATAAACAAATAACAGTTGATAGATCATCATAATTATACGTAAATAGATCACATCCGATAGATCATCATAACTATAACTAAATAGACGGCTCAATACAATGACTAGCAGGCCGGCGAGTAAACTTTTATTTCTCTTACTGATCTAATATCACGTGTACAAAATAATTAAAAATATTTCCTGTGTAATTTGCGCGTGACACCGTGCTAGTTCTTCTAAAAATGAAAATAAAGCATGTGAAATATGACTTGTATTACCATGCTGAAATTTTGTGACATCACATGCAAATTAATTGTTGCCATTTTACAAGATATAATCATGTCCCAAGAATTTTTTTGATGCTATCAAAAATTGGCGTTCGAACAACCACCGTCACGGTACAGTTTTCCTAAATGTCCTTTCCATCACACAGGACCAATACAGTAGTAATATATAGCATATACCGTCACGGTACAGTTTTCCTAAATGTCCTTTCCATCACACAGGACCAATACAGTAGTAATATATAGCATATGTTTCCAAATTATCAATTCGCAGTTTCCAAATTTGTAGTTTACTTTTATGGTAAATACGAACAAACAAATAAAATGTCTTAATAGGTCATTATAATCAATCTAGACCCTTGGATCAAAAGGAATGGACGGTGCATAATAGTTTAGGATTGTCTTAAAAATTATCTTTTCTTATACCACAATGCCCCTTTGAGTTTTCAGGATATTACTGCAGATGATGGACGGAAAAGAGTGATGATGAAGCTTATAGCAAAAGTTGATCTCTAAGCTATTTCGAAAAAATTCGTAACGCTCTGGCACCTTATTTTCTGTATTTTATTTCCTTTTTGACAATAAAAGCCGCCTAACATTTCTAGTTGGCTTTTCAAGTTGTGCGTTCTTAGTTGATATAGTCTTAAGCTACGATAACACCTAAATTTGATCATATCTATCTTGTGGAACTCTATTGCCTGTCTGTCATGAAATTACTTAAAGTGATTTTCACTATGTATTGATCCGTACTTGCAAAATTCTTGCATTGCAATTTGCCAACAATGAAGAACTAGGTACTAAATAAGTTAGAAGTACATCTAATTAATTTGGCAAAGCTTTTGCCTTGGTTTCAAAAAATAAGTACATCTAAGTTAGTATTGGGGGGTTTGCGCATCAAGTTTGGAGCTCCATCGTCATAGAAACTTGATATACCAATATTGTTTTGTAATACAATAAAAAATATTACACCATTATTTGGCTCATCGATCTGCTTGTTACATTTGTTTTCACTTCTCCCCCTTGCATAATTTTTGTCCTCGCTAACAGTTTGAATTGCCACCACATAACTTATGTTACACATTTGCTGCTGATCTGCTACCCATTATGAGGCCGATTTTCCATTTGTTAAAGAGTTCTTTAGATCGAGGCATGGAAAAGTGAATGTTACGTTATGTGGCTTGTAGGCCAAGAACAACAAAGTGATTGTTGGGAGAGCAAGATGGCATCTACTGCAGGTACTGCAGGTGTTGAACATAATAATAATGGCTGGAACACTAAGGCAAAATACTCTTCTTGTCGCACTGGGAGAAAGTGGGAGAATGCTCCATCTGGTAGTTTTGAAACCAAATAATTTTCGTATTCTGCTCAATGGTGGATATACCACATGCTTATCTTTTATCTTCGTGTTTAGGTGAAGAATGGAAAGGTGATCCTTGGGAAATCAATATTGGTTCTACTAATTAAATTGCTTATATATGTTACTCTGCGTGTGACATTCTAAACACTTGACTTGTTTTTTCTTCTTCTTCTCTCTGTGTGGTACTTTGGGTGCTTATATTCCATTTCTCTTGTAGGCGAAAACCGATAGGGTAGCAGTTGGGGATCTGGCAGGGGAAGCAGAGACTAGCATGGTAGTTACAGAAACTGGAACAATAACAATGAGAAGAAGGCACTTCATTCAAGATGAAACAAGAAAGGAAGCACCCAAGCAGATGAAGCTTTCTCGGAAGGCAAGCCCAGCTGGTGGAGTGGCTAAAATGAACCATCTGGTGGAGATGATCAGGCAGGAAACAAGGATGGAAACAAACTCCTGGAGTCAACCATGTGGGTGCTAGGACTGAAGCAACAGGAGGCTCCGCCACGGAGAAGTGAATCCATGTGGTGGATCAGAAGCTGCTCCCGATAATAAAGTAAGTAAAGCTCCAGAATGCTAAGAAAAACTCAATACTCCATAACTGTCTGCTCCTGATATACTGGCGCCTTTACCATGCTGCTCGAACTCTTCAAACATGAACCGCTACTAGTAAAACATTAATCGATTTCCTGGTACTGGTAGTAATTAGCTACCTAATTTGTTCCATCACGCGCATCCGAGAATTAAGCTACGATGTCATGTGATGCCCCAGTTTAACGTGATTGCAACAGGATCGTTTATATGCGCTTGGTTTAGATCGTAGGCTCGTTTCATTCTGTGGAGGATGTGATATGATCCCGTTGAGAAAGATGATGAAACATGAATCCCCTCTTCATTCTGGTTGCAGCAGTCGACTAGCGAACAATCACCTGTTCCGCTTGAGATTGGAATGTGGAACCAGGGTGTATGATCCCAAGTTGCAACATGGTATGATCGTGTTACTTCTTTTTGGGCTTTGCGAGTGTCTTTTAGTGACCTACTCCAAGTCGCAACGTCTCTCTTCTCTTGCACGCCCCCAGCCACCACGGCAGCCACGCTCTCACTCACTAGCCGTTAAACCCCTCACTCACTTGCACCACCCAACGGTCGGGCGCCGTTGACTATATTAACCTCACTTGCCCACTCTCCGCTTCATCCAAGAATCTACTTGCCTCTCATAATTCCTCGAGTAAAAAGGGAGGAGATCAAGAACCTTGTGGTGGTGTCGGCAATGGCGGCTGGGCAAGCGGCGCACAGGGCGTTCCTGCTCTGCAACTACGCGCTGCTGGGCGCGGCGTCGGGCTGCATCTTCCTCACGCTCTCGCTCCGCCTCCTCCCGTCCCCGTGCGGCCTGCTCCTCGTCTTCCTCCACGCGCTCACCGCCGTCTTCGCTGCCGCCGGCTGCTCGGGTTCCTTCACCGACACCTCCCCCGCCGGCGCGGCCTCGCAGCACACGGCGCACACCGCGGGAGCCGTCCTCACCGCCATCTTCCAGGGCGCCGCCGCGCTGCTTGCCTTCACCCGCACGTCCGACTTCCTCGCCGAGCTGCGGTCCTACGTCCGGGAGGAGGACGGCGCGGCCATTCTCAGGCTCGTGGGCGGCCTCGGCGCCGCCATCTTCGTGCTCGAGTGGGCCTCTCTCGCCCTTGCGTTCGCGCTCCGGCTCGGCGACGATGGCGACGAGGAGGCCGACGGCGAGTACGCCAAGAGCTGGCCGTCTGGTTACCACGTCTGATCCCGATTCAGCTGTGGGCGGGCATTGCAGCCTGGAGAGATGGACCATCCGAGAGCACATGAGGATTTTTTTTTGTTTCTTAGTTGTTTACAGTAACATCACTGCTCGATTGTACTAAGAATATGCAAAGGCAAACATATTGCTTTGCTTTCTGTATTCATTTCATTTACCGGTTCTGGTATAAATTGGAGGGAACTTTTTATTCACTATTTCGAGATGATTTTGTCGTGATCAACTTCTTGGAGAAATTGCTGTGATCAGTTCGCCAAGTACCGTTGAAGTCACAAGTGGTAAGTGGTGGATTTCTGCTAATGACTTCCGATTCTTAATTTCTTTACATACAGAAACTCATCTGCTCCGGATCAACGATAGTGAATCACACAATACAAAAGTAGGGTAGACACGGGAGATAAAATATAGGAATGTTGCTTTTTTCTTTATTGATCTCAAATAATTCTTACCTCTCTATTTATATTAATCCTGCAGAAAATTCGAATAAGAGTTCATACTTGTTTCTCAAATTTGTATCGAGCCCAAACTCCCTCCGAGAGGGGGTCGGCATGTCCCTCCTCCCAAGTGAGGCCTCTGGGTTCCTTAGGGCCTCCTTAGGGATGACTTGAGTTTATGCATAAGTCAGATCCACATAAGTTCCCTATAAGCTATAGTGAAAATAAGTTCTCTGGTTAGAAACGTCTTATAGATTTGAGTTTATTGTGTATAGTGAAGGGTGCAAAGTCTAAAATATCCTTATACTTGTTCGTTTGCTGTTTAATATATAGGATTGTTGTTTTGCTATTTGAGTTACTATCCTTCAAAGTGACTACTTGACTAATGTTACTGAGCGATCACCACGTAGGAAAGGAAAAATTAAAGGTAGACTCAAGTCCAGAATAGAACAAGAGGCCTCAAGATGAACATATCCTAAGGTCCTAACTTAATAGACGAATTGAGGGTAGCTATCCAATAGCAATAATTGAATTTTGTTTATTAAGAATAGTTTTAAATAGTGTGAATCAAAATTTAACACACTCTTTGGAATTCCGCAAAGACAAGCCTTATCGAACATAGAAACTATCTTCTTTTGTTTGTGAACGGGGTAGCTTGGTATGCTACAAAGTATATGCTATTTCATCTTGAGACAACCGAATGATAGTTTAATAACATTTCAAAGGATATGAATAGCTATGATTGAAGATCTCCTTCATACCAACTGATTTAAATACTTGAAACTCAAGTACATGATACCGTCGTCTCTTAAAGGGGGCTAGACAACCAGTTCGATTTAGATATCCCGAGCCAACAAGATAGTATTTATCTACATTTATTATGAAAGAAATATTATATATTACATGACTAATAGATAAAATAAGGTATAAGGCACAAATGGGTTACCTTCAGATGAGTGTGGATAATGATCATATTGCAGCAAAGCACTGAAAATACAAGTGTGTCATAAACAGATCCAAACCATCCAGCAACCACAAAAGTGAACCTTATATCAAAGTCACATATTGCCATGACATTTTGACTCATGTAACCATGCCTATTCATGTGCGTAACTTTGAGGATATGGGCACAGTGACAAAAATGTGTGTTCCATCTATTGCCCCAATAGAATCCTTTAGATGAGGCCAAAATCTGGTTTTCTAAGTCTTTGATGAATTTTGTTGAAAGTAGGGTCGCACAGTTTAATAATACCACCTGAAAGTAGGCGGCGCGGCGCGGGTGGCGGCGCAGCAGCCCTAGCACGTGGTCGAGAGGAGAGGAAATTCGAGCGTTTTTTCTAATTTACATGGAGTGGAAGTTTTTCCGTAAATATTATGAACATTGAAGACAATTTCGGTAGGAGATGGAGGATGAGGGCAGAAAAATTTAGGAAACCTCAAATTTGAGACTTTTTACTGTGAATTTAGAAATTAAGTCCTAAATTAAAATTAACTTAGAGGTAGACTATAACTTATTTAAATTTATAAGTCACTCTGTAAGCCATCATTAAGGGGGCTAACACAACTCAGGGGGACACAGCTAGACTAGTAAAGCGGCAGCCGTGCAGCCAGCCTTTTAAAGTTTGTGACGTGGAGAATGCCAGCGCGGCAGACACGTCAACTTGGTGACGTGGCACCATATTACTGGTTCCATAGGTCCATGGGAGCTCCGACAGTCCATGGGTGTGTGCCTGTGATTGGTCTGGGAGTCATGGTCCAGAGTGGACTTTGACAATTCCACGTCTTCGCCCGCCGCGTCGCGGTCCATCTGGCCGGTCCACCACGGAAGACCTCTGCGTTGATCTCAGTTGCCCACCTGCAAAAGACTTCAAGTAAGCCCTGGTCAACCAAAGAACCACGAGAATGCCATGCCGGGCACGAGATCGCTCCCAGTTCGTGTCACGAACTTTGTTAGCCGGGATGGCTTTTCGTAAATAGTTCCAACGTTGGAGCCCTGTTTCGAGTCTCGCTCGCTCTACAAATATTCCTTCGCACACCGGGAAGGAAATGAAGTGAAAGCTCACTGAGGATTGCATTTCAAAAAAACGGAGGAGAAGAAGAAGCTCTCACTGAGGATTCTCCAGGTCCCCGGCGAGGCGGGAGCGTCAGGCACGGTGGCGATGGGTTGCCTCCGCCGCAACCTCCACGGCACGCTGATCCTCTCGTCGCTGCTTCTCCTCGCCTCCGGCGAAGTCTTTTTCGAGGAGCGATTCGACGGTAGGTACCATACTACCGTGCCTGTACGAGCTCCTTAGTTTGGTACTCGTTTAAGCTGTTCGAGCGTTCAATTTATCTTGAGAGCTTGTAGTGCTAATTTTTCCTTTTGGTATGTGCAATCCATGCAGTGCTCAAGAATTGAAATGCTAAAATATCTTGTTCTTCAGTTCTTTTTTTGGTGAATTTCTTTGTGCTAAACAAAACTGTGCCATATGTTCACGTTTAGATGGGTGGGGGAGCCGTTGGGTGAAATCCGACTGGAAAAGGAGCGAAGGCAAAGCCGGAACCTTCAAGCACACAGCGGGAAGCTATTATGGGGATCCTGACGATAAAGGTGATGATATGTCTTCCATGCCGTCTTAATTGGATATATTCTGAAGCAATTGATAAAAATGATGAGCCCAGTGTTGAAGGCAAAATGCTATTTGGCTTATTTTAATCATGAGATTAGTTCTCAATGCTACAAATTCAGTATTTAGGAAAACTCACAAATTGAAAAAGAATATCTGATTTTTCCATATGAGTATTCCAACACTAAGAATGTACCAGTTTCACATGCTCCCTGTTTTCGTTCGACCATAAATTCTTTTAAACTGAAATGCTCTCTCTCAATTATGTTCGACTTGGAAACTCATACAAGTGGAGCCTTATTTATGATGTGCTCTGCTTCATGCGTCATGTGGTCGTTTGTGTTCTGCAACCATTTTAGGTATACAGACAACCCTGGATGCTAGGCATTTTGCCATATCAGCGAAGTTTCCGGAATTCAGTAACAAGAACCGGACTTTGGTGGTTCAGTATTCGATAAAAATCGAGCAGGATATTGAATGTGGTGGTGCTTACATCAAGCTTATGTCTGGTTATGTCAACCAGAAGAAATTTGGTGGTGACACTCCGTACAGGTCAGTTTGCTCCCCTATTCTAGGCCTCCAAATTCTCCTTATGTATGAGGTAAATGTTGTTGTTTTGTCTATCTTCATAGTATTATGCAAAGTTTTCAACAGAAACTGGTAGTAATCTGTATATCCTTAGGAGCTTGTTATGTTTCTAGTGAGCCACTAATTGTAGTAACCTGTCTAGTACTGGATAAAGTCAGAAAGGTCGAGGAGACGAGTTGTGACTTCGCCAGAAAAGGGGGAACGTAATAAAAATAGACAGCTTCAAGTCCAATCTGTTCATTTTGGCGATTACCCTTTCTCTTATAAAAGTCAAGGAGTATCACGAGAACATTTTGTTTACATGCAAAAATAGTACAGAACTTGACCAGAATGCCTTAAATTGTCAAAAAGATCATCATGATAAGCCTTCAACTCTAACATCTAAGTGTGTTGGGTTACCGAATGCCCATCCTTACCAGTAAAACTGGTTACTAACTAGTAGCAAGCCAAAAAATGCATGGTTGGAGGCCAAGAACCAGAGGATTGACGTACACACTCTGTAATGCTCCAGTGACTTCAGACCCAGTCCTTAACTCCTCACTGCTTTACTTATTAAATTGTTTTTCACTCTGTCTAATCTTCTTCTGACTTGCATCTGCTAACGTCTTGATGTTTACTTCTGCAGCTTTATGTTTGGGCCTGATATATGTGGCGATCAGACAAAGAAGCTCCATCTTATACTTTCTTACCAAGGGCAAAACTACCCTATCAAGAAAGATCTAAAATGTGAAACTGACAAGTTGACACATTTCTACACATTTATTCTTAGGCCTGATGCCTCTTATAGCCTACTTGTTGATAACCGAGAGAGAGAATTTGGGAGTATGTACACTGACTGGGACATCCTTCCTCCTCGTAAAATCAAACAAGTTAATGCGGAAAAGGTTTGGCCTTTGCTTTGCATAATCATATCAATGTTGTGATGAGAAATTTCAACCTTAGATATGTTTTCTTGCAGCCAAAAGATTGGGATGACAGGGAATATATTGAAGATCCTGATGAAGTTAAGCCAGAGGTCTGTAACTCTGTAGTGTCATATTTCCTGTTGTGAATCAAGAACGTCTGTAACTTTTTTACCTGTACCCTCCAGGGTTATGATTCTATTCCTAAAGAGATTCCTGATCCAAAGGACAAAAAGGTAGATATGTTTTTTATGTGTTCCGACATAAATCTAGCTTCTAATATTTGAGCATTTAATTGACACACTTGAGAACAATCAAATGTCCTTTCCTTTATATTATGAAAAGAATTGAGTGTACACAGAAGTTCCATTTTGTGCACTCAAGCTCTCAATTCATTTTGTTTGCTTCTTTAGAAACAACCTAGTCACATTTCCTGAGCTGCTACCAGTATCGAACCAAGGATAACTAAAGGAATGTTTTCACAGTGGTTCTATGGATAGTTAAAAAATATGACATAAGATGGCAATCTTTTATTTTGTACTAAATCAGCCTGAGTCATGGGATGACGACGACGATGGTGTATGGAAGCCCAGAATGATACCAAATCCAGAATACAATGGACCATGGAAGCGCAAGGTTTGTTCTTTCTTGACCAGTAGCTCCTCATAACCTTCTTTATCTTTGAACTGTTGTATAATCCGCATGCTTCTGCTACAGAAAATTAAGAACCCTAACTACAAGGGGAAATGGAAGACCCCATGGATTGATAATCCAGGTGAGAAACAATGATCCAATCTTTTGTCAATTGTCAGTCCTGTAATCTTTTCCCCATATTCTTATGTACACCGTGTCTGATACTGTTTGTTTGTTGCATGACATTTTTGTGAACATCACTTAACAGTAATTTTCACTGCATATCTGTCTTTGAGCTGAACCTCATCCCCTCAAACCTTTTCTTAGAGAAATATCCTTTCAAACTTTGAAAATAAACAATAAATGAAGTATATAAATCTTTTGCAGAATTTGAGGATGACCCAGATCTATACGTGCTGAAACCTTTGCAGTATGTGGGAATCGAAGTTTGGCAGGTACCACATATAATTCTTGGTTGAAGTTGTTTGTTCCATTCTACTCCTAGGTTTTTCACTTGTTTGTTCCATCCAACCTAGACTAACTACTTGGCAACTTGGCATACAGGTGAAAGCCGGTTCAGTTTTTGACAACATTTTGATTTGTGACGACCCGCAATATGCGAGGAAGGTTGTCGACGAAACTTGGGCTGCAAATAAAGAGGTAGACATACTTGATGTTCATTAAGTTGATCCGTTCTGTTTATCTCCTGGGAACTCCTGTCTCAATTTAACTCTATGTTGCAGGCTGAGAAGGAGGCCTTTGAAGCAGCTGAAAAGCGGAGGAAGGCTAGAGAAGATGAGGTTAGCAGCTTAACCTCTTTCTAGCCTAGTCTCTTGATTAACAATTCCAGTTCATAAAGAAGTTAACAGTGACTGCTTTTTCCACAGGAAGCTCGACGGGCACGGGAGGAAGGAGAGAAGCGAAGGAGAGAGAGGGATCGGCACCGTGGCAGGGACCATTACAGGGAGAAACATAAAAGGGTACATTTGTTCTCTGTCATATTGGGTTATTTTTCCCTTCTATTGCAACTCGGGAGATTTGAGGATTTATCATTGCAAACTCAGAGCTAACTGCTAAGTTTTCAAAGCCACACTATTTTTTATGCATATGCCTAGTGCCAGAGATATGATATCGTACTACTGACATCTTTATTTCTTTTCTTTGGATTTGCAGCGTTATCGCAGGGACTATATGGATGACTACCATGTAAGTTTCAAGACGTTATCGTTTGCTATTTAGGAACGGCTAAAGTTAGAGAAGAAACAGTTCACTAACATTTGCAATTTGTTGGTTCCATGCTCAGGACGAGCTATGAGGCCTCCGAAATCGTGCGTTTTTCAGGGAATAGCAGCAAGTTACTGGTGGACATCGATTGTTTGTCGTCTATCAAATGATGATTGTATCAATAAAAAAGATCATTTCGTGAAGAGCACACGAACTGAAGTTCAGAGACAATTTTTTTTCCTTCTCTTGTGTGATCTTTGAACAGGAGCTCATGAATCATGATGGTATAAAAGACACTAAACTTCTCCTTACTCTCGCTCTCCCGTAGACAGTCACCAAATCTGCAGAGCCTCCGGCGACCAGCAGAGCGCCGTCACGGTAGCATACGACGAGGCGGTGGCGGCGCTGGGGCGGATGACAGTGGCGCGAATGCTGTCGCTGCGCTGGTCGGGACAGCATGTGGGCCTCGTGTGGCCATGTGCCGGTGCGTCGCGGCACGGTGACGCTGGCGCCTCACGCGGGTGTCTGCCTCAACGAAGGGGGCACTGCCATGGATGGGCTGCAGGGTGCCTTGGTTGCACGGCTCCGCGCGCCGGGGGGCGCGTCGTGCTACGTGCACGTACTGGACGTCTGGGATTGGCTCGAGATCCGGGAGGACGTCGCGTGCTTGCACGATCATTACACACGGCGCTGCATAATTTTTTTTAGTAAGGAAAGATAATACTCTCCTGCACACAACCAATTATTATAAAGTTTAGAGAGTTCAAAAGTCGCAAAAAGACAGATTACAAGTCAGAACTGAATAAAACTTAAGATATCAGCAATCCATTTAGTAGACCGCCACCCATACTAGGTAAGGAGCTCCCCGGTGACCTCCTTCATGATTTGACAACTTGCTAATATGTGCTCTTTGCGTCCTCCACGCTGCAGGATAGCCTATGACCACAGCCAACTAATAGCGATATAAGTAACCTACAGAGGATTTTTAGATTTCTTTTTATTAAAACTAATATCATTACAGTATAGCCAAATAAACCAATAAATAGCTGCCACACCAACATTAATCATGGGAATTAAGTGATTTGAAACATCAACAAGCCAATTTTCCATCATACAAAAGATACTAGTTGGTTTGGGTATAGCAAAAACAATTTGAACAACATGAGCCGATGTTGTCCATATGTTCACCGTCCAATAAAATTTCATGTTAGCATCTCAGGAAAAAAAAATCAAATCATGCAGGAGAGCTGCATGCATTATATCAAGGAGGAGAGAACAAGGACAAAGTTTACATATATCGAACCAACGACCAGCGACCTAGGACAGTTACGGCAACACAAAAAGAGACACTAACACAGTAACAACACAACAGTTAGGACAACATTATATCCAGACCTTTGGCGCCAGCTCGTCTCCATCGATAACACTCAGCTTTAATCAGATATATGGTGTCCTAGAGGGGGTAGAGACATTATTGAAGACCCTCTTGTTGTGTTCGAGCCAAATAAACTAGACGACCAGGATCACTAAGCTGTCCAGCCCCTCACGCAGACCCTCGTCGATATGGATCCTTTAGATGGGCCACCATGATTCTTGCCCCACATTAACATTCGGCTTCAGGCAGTGTAGATTTTCCCATTCGAAGATGGAGCACTAGATAATGTTGATCACGCCACACCCCATGAGCTGGTGATCCGCGTTTTCAGCATCATGGTCACAAAAATGCATATGCCAGATTATGAGGCAGGTTACGCTTGGCGAGTCGGTTAGCAGTCCAAATTCTTCTCCGGGTCGCAAGCCAAATGAAAATCTTGCACTTCAACAGGGCCCAGGTACGCCAGATCCCCTTAGCACACTGGAAATCTATTGATGCAGTGACGACCATGAATCAGGGATACCAGGGAATAATTGGACGCCACAGGTAGCTTCCCATACGACCAAGAGTTGATCGAAAACTTGGAGAGATATAGGCTTCCGAATATCTTTTACCCATTGAAGATTGGCAAGCGCATCGGCCACAGTGCGTTTGCATCGAATAGCTGGAGACACAAGCACATGGACGTCAGGGGCTATCTCTTCAATTGAAGTGTCGTTCAGCCATTTGTCATACCAGAAAATAATGTTGGCACCATCGCCAATACGCACACTTGTTGTAACATTGAAGATCGAATGCACGACAGCGTTGCAGGCAGGTTGGACCCTGAACCAATGCCACCGTTGCACTTAGGTCTACAAACGGTGGACTAGTTGACAAGGCAATGCCCGCTTGCGACCACATCAGTACAATTCCAAAAGAACCCACGTCGTATTTTGTCGATAGATTTCAAAACCCAGGTAGGCGGATCAAGAGACATGAAATGAAAAAATTGGTATAGCTGAGAGCACCGACACAACCAGAATTAGTCTCCCTCCGTAAGATAACATACTCGCCTTCCACCTGGCAAGCCGTGGTATGATCCAATCCATAAGGGAATTGAAATATTCTTTGCAAGCTTTCTGGATAGACAGAGGCAAGCTTAAGTATTTGACAGGAAGTGACACTTGCTTGCACTGAAGAGCTTGGCCGACCAAGTAGACATCTTCACCCGAGCAGTGGATTGGGGAGAATGAGATCTTCGAGAGGTTGCATTGAAGCCCCAAAGCATCCCCAAAATATGCCAAAATTGACCGGATGGCCTGGAGGTCAGTATTGGCAGGGCGAAGAAAGATAATAACATCGTCTGCGTAAAACGGCGCGTGCAACAATGGCACACCCGTTGCAACCATCGGTAAGGATGCCCTCCTCTTCAGCTTTGACGAGCATACGATTAAGAGCTTCCATGATGATAATAAACAGCATAGGTGACAACGCGTCACCTGTCTTAGGCACCTGGCATGCCAAACGGTCGGTCCAGGTGAGCCATTAAGCAGGACCCTTGTGGATGCAGTGGAAAGGAGAATGGCGGTCCAAGAGCACTAATGATGACCAAATCCGATGTGCCGGAGGATTTCTAACATAAAAAGCCAGGCGACCGTGTCAAATGCCTTTGCCCAGTTTAAGTAGGATGCTCCCTTGTTTCCTTTGGTGCAGAATACGAGCAGCTTGCCGAACTATCATAAAATTATCATGAAAGAAAGCATCCTTTGACGAAAACACCTTGATTCTTGGACACCATGCATGGGAGCCCAGGAGCTAGCCGTAAGGAAAGCAAATTTCACTTAGCACCCCCGTCTAATCTGCTGCTTCCATCTTGGTACCTTCTACCGCTTTACAAGATCACATATGGTTTTTTTTTACAGACACATATGGTTATTTGGCATCACGCGTGCTTCAGATGAGAGCAACATTTTGTTGTCAAGGTGTGAGGTTGCTTACCACGTATGCCACATGGTGAGCAACATTTTGTTGTCTGTGACGTGTGGTCAAAAGAAATCGTGCCTTTTGGTATGTGTGATTCAGGGGCGTGTAATCAATGATCGACACCGCTCGGTCGAATCGGACCAGTGCCCTCTCCTAATCTCTTTGTTCTTTCTCCCGTTTTCCTCCTCTGCTTCCTCTTTACCTTCCTTCCCTTTTCTATCTCTTGTTGACAGTAGCCGTGCACACTAGCGCTGCTAATTTCATAATATAAGAACATGTCAGAGAAAATTACACGTATTTGTATTGAGAAGGAAACGTCGCACAAGAGTTCCAGGCCACACTATTGTTACGCGTGACAAAAGAAGGACCAACTACACTCCACCATTGTCTTACGATGTGGCAGCCGCCACACGTTAGGACTTGGGCATAGTCCAAAAATTAGCAGCGCTAGTATTCACGAATTATAAAATATGTGTATTTTGTGTTGTATTTGACAAGTAATGTGGTCATTTAATATATAATGACGATAAAGGGCAGTGTTCAAAGGGCTATGTATTAATTATTATTTTCTTACACGAATATAAGATAGACACACATAATTTACACACCGTCTTCATTTCCACCACACACGTGTTCCTATTAGTTTTAGAGATTAAACATGAATAGATGAGAACAAATAATCTCGCTCTCACTAGTGAGCCTCGAGCCCTACCTAGCCCGTCTTTGATCTAACCGGTTTACATTTGCCAAAACTAAAATCAGAAAACGCGTGTGCGTTCCATCATTCTTGGCGCTGTCGTTGGTTGCTTAATCTTGATCATCAAGTTCATCCCATGTCAATCGGGTCATATCCAACAGATCTAACACCACAGGCCACACCTTGTCCGACCGGGCTTTAGCTTAACCAATTCTTTTCTTAATCAATCAGCGAATGTGCGTCCTCCGCCGAGAAATCCAGAATCACCGAGGCCCGAAGGCCCGCCCAACACCTGGATTACCAAGTTGAGAACAAAACGCATTTCGGACGATCAGGCAGACGCAGCGTATCACACTCAGAAGCAACGGAGATAGGAAGCCATAGAGAGCCGACAAAGGGCCAGTTCTTTTCAGCTTTTGGGGAGCTTATAGGTCCATAACAACCCAAGCTGAAAAAAACTGACAAATTTTATGGCTTCTCACAACAGCCCATGGCCCTTTTCCCATTGGTTGAAAAAAGCCCGAGATCTCTGGCTTCCCGAGCTTCTCATTTACGTTATTTGAACTATACCCTCCAACTTGCTCGTTTAATTACAGGTAGTTGCCACCGCATACCGGTTGCTTCATCCCGAACAGCGGTGAATCCCTTGTCCCAATTTCCCCTCATCCTCCCCTCGTGACGCGTGCGCTAGGGTTGTCCGCGGCCGCCGCCCGACGCACCGGCTGCCCGCCGCGGTCCTCCGCCTGACGCACTCAGCCACCCGACGCACCGGCCGCCCGCCGCGGTCCTCCGCCTGCCGCACTCGGCCGCCCGACGCACCAGCCGCCCGCCGTGGTCCTCCGCATGCCGCCTGCCGCGGTCCTCCGCCTGCCGCCGGACGACAGAAGCAGCCCGATGCACCGGCCGCCCGCCGTGGTCCTCCGCCTGCCGCCCGCCGCGGTCCTCTGCCTGCCGCCGGACGACAGAAGCCGCCTGATGCACGGCCGCCCAATGCGGTCCTCCGCCCTCCGCTGGACGAACTCGGCCGCCCCACGCGGTCCTCCGCCGCCCTCCACCCGACGCCGCCGAGCCTTCGTCCAACGACTCGACGCCGCCTCCGACGACCTGTCCAGCACTGCCTCGTCGAGCACCGAGCCGAGCACCCGCCCAGGGGAGCGCCTAGCACCAACCGAGGCCCCCAGCGCAGCGTAGGTTTTGTTAAAAAAATTCACTTTAGTTTGGTTCAGACAGTGCTAAGCTTAAGGGAACAATATTTGTTGATTGATTGCATGACATTGAACACATTAAAACACTGCCTAGGAGCAGGTCATGTGTTTTGCATTTCACCAATGGAAATTCTGTTCTAATTCGTTGTGATTTTTGATGTGTTTAGAACGGTTTTGAATGCAAGCCGATACAAGTTGTCTTGTTCAGTGTACACGTTCTGTGAATATCATGAAAGTCTAGGCTCAAGTTATTGAGATTTGGATGTCTTGCAATGGTTTACATAAATGTTTGTTCTTAGATTGTCTGGCTGTTAAATCTTTAGTTATAATGTAAGTGGTGTGCGGATAAATAGCCAACAGCTCAAATGATGTTTCTATTATTCATCAGAGACATAGTTGTTCATAGACCAGAGGATGCTTGATATGATTGGGGAGGGGAGAGGAGGGGAGGGAGGGGGGCACCTTTGATGGAGCCTAACTTGGTTCTGCTGTGCATCCTTCTCAGTATTTTAAGTGCACCACTCTTAACATTTGAGGTTGATTCTAGTTACAGTTCACTTGTGATCATATTTTTCATAGTTGGGTGCATTTGGATTAGTTTAAGAAAACTACTGTACGATAACGAGAGGTGCTTGTGTTGATTTTGTTGATGTTGCACCTGTGTATATAGACAAATATTTAATGTTGCTAGACAATATTAAATGTTAACATTCATGTTGTGCATATCATAGATGGAAAAAGGAAAAAACCGGCAAAACAACTTGGGATGCCGTTGCCCATAGAGTTTTTCTTGATGTGTGTATCGAAGAAGTGCATGCAAATAACCGTCCTACTGGATGTTTGAACCCACTTGGGTATGCCAATTTGATAAGCAAGTTCAACGATCGCACAAAGAGAAATTACGAGCGCAAGCAATTCAAAAATAAGTGGGTGTCACTCAAAAAGGACTACAATATATGGAAATTATTGAATCAACATGCATCCGGTCTTGGAAGAGATCCTATCACTAAGACCATTGCGGCTAGCGATGATTGGTGGGAAAATGAGATAAAGGTATTGCCGCTTTTATGAAATCTTTTGTTTTCTTGATATTCTACTCATGTGGTATTTTCATTTTTTTTAGAGATGTCCAGAGACAGCCAAGTTTCGGCATTATCCATTAGCGAATGAGGACAAAATGAGTGAGATTTTTGATCACCACAGTGTTACAAATGAGCATACAAGGGTACCACCTCCAACATCTCAAGTTGGACCCTCTCAAATTAACATTGTGGACGATGATGCTGGTTCAGGGTGTGACGGCGATCTTCAAGTTACACCTGTGGCGGCTCGTGGGAAGAAGAGATAATGTCCTTATTCACCTAGTCCCAGGACAGCTGAAAAGATGACAAGCGAGAGTGCTTCCAAAGCTGCATTGGAACGTATTGTGCAAATATTTGAAAGGAGGGAAACTAGCAAAAATTCTGTGACATCTCAGGCGACTGTTGATCCTGTGAGACAGGAGTTTAAAGAGATGATGGCCATGGTGGTTGATGATGGAGGTCTGCCTGGTAGTGATGAGCATTTTTATGCTGCACAGTTATTTATGAAAAAGAAATATCGTGATGCATTCGGTTGTTTGGAGGACGTAGAGGCTAGTGTGAGGCTTGGATGGCTGAAGAGGACATGGGAGGAGAGGAAAAATAACTAGAGAGCAATATGTGCTATTTGCTCTGAACTTGTAGTGTTATGAACCTATTTATTTGCTCTGAAATTGTAATGTTGTTGTGAACTAATTATTTGCTCTCAACTTGTATTGTCGTCATGAACCTATTATTAACTCCGAACTTGTATTGTTATCAACTATATTAGTTGCTCTCAATTTATACTGTCATGAAGCTATAATTTTGTATCAACTTGTATTATCATGAACCTATTAAGCTCTCAACTTATGCTGTCATGAAGATATGTTGTTTATGTTGCAGATGGATACCTCAGATGATGAAGAATTTGATCTGTGCATGGTCACAGTAGCTTGTCATCTACAAGAGAGTGAGAGGATGCCGTATGCACCAAGAAGATTACCAATTATGACTGGGATCCAATGGGTAGAAGACAAAGAGAAGGTACTAAAATCTTTCTACTCCATGTTCAGGATGAGGATGTCAGTGTTTCACCCATTACATGACCTTTTGATTTAGAAGTATGGTCTAAAGTCAACTTGTAACATGTCCTCCAAAGAAGCACTATTTATGGACTTTGGGGACATGTCAGACCACTGATAATATTTCAGATCGTTTTGAACATAGTCGGTCTACCATTAACAGAAAGTTTCATGAGATTTTGGAGTGTGTAGACCGCATGACTGGTGATTATCTTAAACCCAATGATCCAACTTTTATGCACGTTCATCCCACACTTAAAAAATCTAAATTTTAACCTCATTTCAAGAATGCCATTGGGGTCATAGATGAAACACACATTCATGTGATTATGCCTACAGAGGAGCAGATCAAACACTACAATAGGAAAGGTTTCACAAGTCAAAATGTCATGGCAATGTGTGATTTTGATATGAGGTTCATTTTTGTTGTTGCTGGATGGTTTGGATCTGTGCATGAAACACGTGTTTGGGCCGATACTATGATTGAATATGAAAATTATCCACACCCTCCGGAAGGTAATCGGTCGTGTATGCAATTTTTACTATATTGTTTGCTCATGTCTATTATGTTCGTCAAGTTCTCAATTAGCAATGTTCTTTTTTCTATCACTACAGAAAAATACTATCTTGTTGACTCTGGATATCTAAACAGAGTTGGATATCTTGCACCATTCAAAGGGCAACGGTACCATGTACCTGAATTCCAACATGCACCTCCAGTGGGGAGAAAGGAGACCTTCAACAATCGTCATTCGTCTTTACGAAACGTCATCGAAAGATCGTTTGGTGTTCTTAAAATGAAATAGCGAATTCTTCTTGGCATAACACGCTACACAATTGTGACGCAAAAGATGATAGTTACTGCATTCACGTATCTGTATAACTACATTCGTGATAGTAAGCTACGTGATGACCATTTCGACAGGTTTGAGAGTGGAGGATATGTTCATGCGGATAGCGTTTCTCATATCAGTGTAGCACCCTCAGATGATGGTACTATGGGTACAGTACGTGATACTATTGCTGCGAGTTTCATACCTTGAGGATTTGTCGCTATAGAATATGGTGCTTTTATTGTAACTCCTTTTGTTAGGAAGAAAACATTACGAACTTCCTTTTATTTGACTTATTCTCAAGTAACTATGACACCATATTTTTATTGTAATATTTCGTATTTCACGATGTTTGTATATCGTTTCGTTGCTCATATCTGCGGCAAAATAGTAATAAATTACACAATCTCAGTTAATCAGCACATGATTATAGTTGAGGGGCAGTACAGACTTTTCATCATACAACTCAAACAATAAGTTCAGACGACAGAAGCCGAAAAGAACTAGATAGCATTTTCTGAGGGCTTCTCCCCACCACAGCTCCTGTGAGAGATAAGTTTAAAAGCTTCTGGATAAGTTTAAGCTGAAAAGGACCGGCCCAAAAACGATCACTGACGTGCAGGAAGTTGCTTGGGTCTCATTGTCACTGAGCAGCACATCGCTGCGGTGGGGTTCGCACGAGATTTCTTCACCCGAGAGGGGGAGGCCGGTTATTTCACCGGTGAACGGGGGAGCTGCGTCGCTGCGGTGCCGTGGCGAGACGCAGGCCCCGAACGAAACCCGATCCCCGGCTGTTGAAGTCCCCGCCTGTGCCTTTCCAAAAACAAAAAAAAAGTCCTCGTCTGTTTCGGCCATTGTGTTGCACACACGTGTATCACGCCTGTACCTATCCGCCCCGCTCTCGTCTGCGAGCTCCAATCAGCGTGTCGTTTCGTTTCGTTTCGCTTTGTCCTGCAGCGCTCTCGTCAAAACAAAACCCCAATCGAATTCCCAAACCCATCGAGTCCAAATGCAAACTCTACTTAAGCTCTACTTCTCTCTCTAAGCTCCTACCTCCTCTTACCTAAACCGATAGAAGATTACGGAGATGGCCTTCGTCACCTACCTCCTGCTCCTGCTCCTCCTCCTGCTCTCGTCTTCGGCGGCAGCTACGGATGACGGAGGCGGACTGAACCTCTCGGACTACGAGTCGCTGTTCGAGGCGTGGTGCGCCGAGCACGGGAAGGCGTATGCGGGTCCCGGAGAGCGCGCGGCGCGGCTCGCGGCCTTCGCCGAGAACGTGGACTTCGTGGCGGCGCACAACGCCGGCGAGGGAGGGTCGCTGCCGTCCTACACGCTGGCGCTCAACGCGTTCGCCGACCTCACCCACGACGAGTTCCGCGCCGCGCGCCTCGGCCGCCTCGCCGTCGGCCCGGTGCTCGGGCGGGTGCCGCCGTCCGGGGGTTTCGCCGGTGGCGTCGGCGACGTGCCTGAGGCGCTGGACTGGAGGGAGAGTGGCGCGGTCACCAAGGTTAAGGACCAGGGCAGCTGCGGTGAGTGCACGCTTCTCGATCTGTTTTACACTTAGATTGCAGAGCTCATCTGTTCCCGTTCAGAATTTTATTGTTCGTGTTGTTTGTTGGGATTTAATGTCAGAACTTAGATGTCAAGATGTTAGTACGTACACCGAAAGGAATTAAGCACATTGAGCTAACAATTAAAATCTGCATGACCGAGGCATTATCCAAGAATCCATGGTTACAAGCTCAAGATTAAAAAAGGAGCACAAGCTCACAAATGCAAGCTAACTTCCCTCTTTCATAGTTCATTAGGTACCATAGGCCACCATGGTGGTAGATTGATTAGTTAGCACTTAGCATTTAGCAACTTGCTTCCCTGTAACCCTGTAGTGTATTGTGTCCCACCTATAGTGCTTATCAGCATGTCCGGTTAGAAAAGATCTTGAACTTTTTTTTCTCTGGTTAGTTTGTGATATAAGACCAAATCTGCGATTTCACTGACGATATTTCACCAAGCTATATCGTCTTATAGTTACTTGAGTTATAAGCACTACAGCCAAAGGTCATAAGCTTAGCTATCCTTAAAATGTAAAAGGTACCAAGGTATTGAAGTGACTAGATAGATGAATAAGAGATAAAGAATTACGCCTCTAATCTATATGAGATTGTCCATTGCGCACTAATGAGATGTCAAATTAAACTTCTAAGGTGTTGCTTCTGTTTAGGGCGGTCTGAACAACAGAATTGCTTATCATCTTTGTTAGCTTCTACCTTGGAAATAGATATGTGATGTTTCAAAATGTAGTGCAGTTGTGGCTCGTATATTAGTTAAGAATCTTGGAAATATTAAATATCATGTTTCCAGCAATCCGTGTTCAAGATTGGGGGATTATCTTATGGTGCCTCCGGTAAAACTGGAAAGATGCAGATAGAGATAAGAGCCACATGAGAACCTTCTCAGCAATCTTGTTTTAGAAGTTAGGGTCAGGATCGATGCTAAAGATGCAAGGGCCCTGTTTCCATGAAGGCACGACTTTGGACTTGTATCTAGTTTTTATTTCCTTGTGTTGAAGGGCCTTTATACAAGATATTTTAGATATATTTTTCACTTAACTGTTGGTGTTACCTCATTTCCAATTACTAAATCACACCTGAACTTCTTGTTAATGTGCTATGGATTGTTGTTCAGGTGCTTGTTGGAGCTTCTCAGCTACAGGTGCGATGGAAGGAATAAACAAGATCAAGACGGGCACTCTGGTCAGCCTTTCTGAACAGGAACTAATCGACTGTGACAGATCCTACAATAGCGGCTGCGGCGGTGGGCTCATGGACTATGCTTATAAGTTTGTGATTAAAAATGGTGGAATTGACACGGAGGATGATTACCCATATCGTGAAGCAGATGGAACATGTAAAAAGAACAAAGTAAGGTGGAAGTGTAGAAACCTACCTTCAAGAACATGTTTAGACACCTGCCGTGTCATATTTATACAATTTATCTGCTTGTTTTGCAGCTGAAAAGACATGTGGTAACAATCGATGGCTACACTGATGTACCTGCCAACAAGGAAGACATGTTACTTCAGGCTGTTGCCCAGCAACCTGTTAGTGTAGGAATATGTGGTAGCGCTAGAGCATTTCAGCTATATTCCAAGGTTTGAATACAAGTTTTGGTTGTTCTCTCACTAGCTTATGTTATACAGTGTTACCACTCATTGTACTTCACTTTATTATTTTTCTAATTCAGGGTATCTTCGATGGTCCATGCCCAACATCTCTTGATCATGCAGTGTTAATTGTGGGATATGGTTCTGAAAGTGGCAAGGATTATTGGATTGTGAAAAATTCTTGGGGTGAAATTTGGGGAATGAAGGGCTATATGTATATGCACAGAAACACTGGTCAATCCTCAGGTGTATGTGGTATAAACATGTTGCCATCGTTCCCAACAAAATCAAGCCCGAATCCTCCTCCTTCACCAGGCCCTGGTCCAACCAAATGTAGCCTTTTTACCTCCTGCCCTGAAGGATCCACCTGTTGTTGCTCCTGGCGTGCCTTGGGATTATGCCTTTCTTGGAGCTGCTGTGAACTGGATAATGCCGTTTGCTGCAAGGATAACCGCTATTGTTGCCCTCATGACTATCCTATTTGTGACACAGCTAGGGGACGGTGCTTGAAGGTAAACACAAATGGTTTTATGTATTCTTTATTTGAGCTTTCATCATGTTTATGATTGGAAACTGACCTGCCTCAAGGCTTGACATGGTTATGCTTGACAAATGCTCTAGACTACCTTTTTCTTCTATCTTCATTTTCTTCATATCTCATTTCAGTTTTTATTTTTACTGACTGTTATACCAAAGTGTAAACATTTACAGCACCGGATGAAATGCTGTGTATTCTGAGGACTGAGCATTTGATGAATTACTGTTTCAGGCAAATGGCAACTTCTCCAGTATAGAGGGAATTAAGAGGAAGCAGTCTTTCTCCAAAGTTCCCTCGTGGAATGGTTTGTTGGAATTGTTGGATTAATGAACGTACAAAAAGTGATGGATCACGGGTAAGATCATGTCTACTTGATTTGCCCAGTACTGCCATAATCGTCATCCTTAATGTGATCGCGCCTCACCTCTTGAATCCCTTATACTGATCATCCTTTCTCCCAAACAGGTACACACGTATGCACGATCTTATACAAGTGGCGGGGTTCACTGCGTTCTTCAAGTGTCCTGCCGCCTTATTGTATGCTCTTAGGCTCTAGCTCTAAGCTGGTTGTCTTGCACAGTGATGTCCAAAAACTCCAAATTGTGTATGTATTGGTGAATCACGCAGCTGGCACTGTATTGTGGAATTTTTATGATTGTACATGTCAAATTAGCCTATGGGCTTAGATATCGTTGCACGGATGGTTTATTTTATCCAACTTGTATTAGACGTGAGAACCACTCATAATAAAGAGATATATGCATCAAGTACTCTTCAAAAATTTGTGGCTCTGTTTTGCAAGCATGTTTTTACAGCGATTATGCAAGCATTGATAACTAATGCATCTAGTTCTATAACTTGCATACTACAAATTTAGCATGGTTCATCCTTTTTTAGATGTTCTTTGGTAAATCTTGACTCCATGCGAACCCAAACCCAAACTCGTTTTTGTTCTGAGAGGTAGAGGGGGGAAACGACTCATTCTCCGCTCCCGGAGTCGGAGAAGAGGAAACCAATCCAGTAATCCTGCGGCGTTTCGCGGTCACAGAACACCACTTCACCGCGTACCAGGTGCCGGTGTAAAGGCATTGCACAGACGGCCATATTCCGAGAAGCCACATGCAGCGAGCCACACATCCCAGCCGCAAAAGCGGAGGCCGAGCGGCCAGCGTCCCCCGGTTTGATGCCTGACGGCGACGCCGCCGGAGCCACCCAAACTTGGTCGCGTCCGGTTCCGCTTGGAGCGCGGCGCGGGCGCGTGCGCGCCCCAGATTCACGTGCAGTATTCGACGATTCCCCCAGCCGCGCGCGAGTCAAGTGACTTCCAGTTCACAAAGGTAACAACCCCACCAAATTCGTCTTTTTCATGCAAGCATTTGGAACCAAGATGTCAGCAAGCTCTGGGTGCCGTTACATTATTAGCGATCTAGGTAATTACTACTTTCTCCCTCCATAAATATAATATGTGTATAAAATTTAAGGTTCAATTCTGACCAACAATTAAACCAATAATATTAAATTATATAACACACAAGTGATACCATTTGAAAATACGTTTGAATATAAATTCAATGGTCACTTCTCTATCATATAACTAAAAAATCATTAGTTTATTTATTGGTTAAAATTAAAACTTAAATTACGTGCACGCCTTACATTTGTGGACGGAGAGAGTAGTTCTTTAGTATCGTGTGCGGTTTGAGACCATGAACATGATGAAGTCCCCCATTTTCATTTCCTCTTATTAGAAAATGTATCAAAAGTATAATCAAGAAGTGCTCATCAGCGAAAGGTAGAATAAGGAATCCCGCAAAATAATCTCTGAAAATGGTTCCGCGTTCCTTTTGCCCCAGCTCTTCACTCCCCCTACTAGTCGAATTCAGCCCATCCACACACAACAAAATTATTCTAACAAACAAAGGAAACAACATTTTGTTGGAGAATAGCTATAAAGTTCGTGCTTCTTTAATTCTCGATCGCCAAAGTCTGCGAGGCATGGGAGATGAGGAAAAAGAGAATATGGCAAGCTGGGAAAAGATTGCGTTATTTTTTCCATTTTGTGTGAATTGGCACCAGTAGTTCAGCGAATCGAGTTCCCTTTGGTTGCTTTCAGGTCTCTTCAACCGTTAACGCGGCTGCCTGCTTGCGACAGTGGCTGCTTTGCCTTGGCCTTCTTGTTCGAGTGATCCTATAAATTGGCAGGTCGGTGTTTCTTCTTGTGTTAATAAACTCAGAACATAGTAGCAGACGGGTGGTAGTAGGAGTCACAATCTTGATTCTCTATCAAGCGTTTGAGCCTATTCGCACAACGAAAAATGGTACACTGTTTTGTCTGCTAATGAACTTGTAGTGCATATGTTCTTTTGTTTTCCTAATAATGTGTGTCAAGAACAGAGAAATCTTCTAAGCATGAATAGAATCTTCAGAAATATTGCTTCGTTGTGGGATTACAGTGGCATTTGAAACATTTGGATTTCATTTTCCCAATTTTGAAATCTGACAGTTGTAGGCCCCTAGAATTTCTTCGTTCCGGAACAGAACTCGCGTCACATTGATACCTTTTTCTTCCATGGAAAAGCTTGCTAAGTGAATGTTGTAGCAGCAGTTTGATTTGCCTGGCGATGAAATGCAAACACAATATTTTCTTGATGGATCTATGGTTTGTAGTATTCAAGTTCCGTGATCATGCTGTAACAAAACCTTGGTTTTCATGTCTAATAGAGCATCAAAAGCAGCAATGGCAAGAGCCCCATAGTGGTTGGGCCTTGGGGAGGCACCGGAGGATACCCTTGGGATGACGGTGTGTACTCGACGATACGCCAGATTGTGATCACCCATGGTGCAGCTATCGACTCCATAAGGATCGAGTATGACCTGAAAGGAAACTCGGTCTGGTCACAGACACATGGGAGTACTGAGGAAGGCTCTGAAACAGATAAGGTCTAGTCTACTAAATCCTCACTATAACATTTTCAGTTTCCCTAAGATGATTGCAGAAGTTCCCATGTGCATAGTCTGAAAAGAAAGTTTATACAGCGGTTGGTTCTGATCCTACAAGTATGAACTTCTATATAGAATTCTGATAAAGTTGAAGGATAGTGTTGTTAGCGCATAGTTTTATGCTCCCGGCTCGTATTTATGTTGCTTAGACGAACATAATTACGTTTATGGACTACAATTTTACTTTGGAGTAGTGCAGCTTTAGTTTTCATATTTGTTACCAAATTATTTAGACTTCGTATGTATGATCTACAGGTGAAGCTAGATTTTCCTGATGAAATTCTTGTGTCTGTAAGTGGCTACTACGGATCAGTCTGTGGGACTCCAGTTGTCATAAGATCACTGACATTTCAGAGCAATCGTTCCAAGTATGGGCCTTTTGGCACTGAAGATGGGACACCTTTCTCACTTCCAGTGAGTAGTGGCAAGATTATTGGTTTTCATGGAAGGTCCGGATCGTACCTCAACTCGATAGGCTTTTATCTGAAGCAAGTTCATGTTCCAAAACCCATCAAAGTTTCCAGCCTCACCTCAAAGTCAAAGGCTTCCTAGTGCATATAACAGAAATGGTTATAGCTTTGCTGAGGGTGCTACTGAACATGACATGGTCCTTGCAGTGCGAGATAGAGGTGACAGCTATGCTGTTTATAGTAGCAATTACCCTAAGCAGCAGTATACAAATCCACCTCCGGGCTACAGTGACGGGGCTCTCTGGAATAAGGTGTCACAAACTAGTCTTATGACATTTGCATTCTCGTATCTGTTCTTTGTATGTCTGATAACCGTACAGTCTTTAAATTCTGAACTTTGCTCTGCAGATGGTTACTTTTCCTACTTCATACAGAGAGATGGGGGCTGCAGCTATGAACAGCCCTGAGACCCATGGTCCCTGGGGTGGAAGTGGTGGCATCATCTTTGACGATGGCATATACACCGGTGTGTGGCAGATCAATTTGACACGTGCGGTGGGAGTTTCTTCTATGAAGGTACTGTATGATCGAAATGGGCAGGCAGTGTGGGGAAACAAGCATGGATTCAGTGGAGGTGTCTCGCCCGACAAGGTAATGTGATTGCAGTACTGCAATTCTTTTGTTGTACAATTATGTAGAGGATTGTGATGATCTGACACTTTTGCAGATAGTATTCGATTTTCCATCAGAGGTCTTGACTCATATAACCGGGTACTATGGTCCAACGATGATCATGGGACCGACAGTGATCAGATCACTCACATTCCACACAAACAGGCGGAGATATGGACCTTACGGGGATGAGCACGGCACATACTTCTCCACCAGTTTTACTAATGGAAGGATAGTAGGATTCCATGGCAGGGAGGGCTGGTACATAGATGGCATTGGAGTTCATGTTCAGGAGGGCAAGGTGGCACCACAGAGAGCTAGTAGATCAGTGACTGGGATGAGCCCATCTTTGCGCTACGACATGATTGCTCAAGCACAGAGTGATGTGGATGATGAGGTAATTAACTAATTCTTGTCCATGTCATGTATGGGAGTATGAAACAATTACACTGGAGCTATATAAGTCGCTAAGGATGTGTTTGAATGATTCTGCAGGTTCCTTATAGCATGGTGAAAGAACCTGTCCCAATGGGACCAGGCCCATGGGGTGGGGTGGGAGGTCGGCCATGGGATGATGGTGTCTACACCGGCGTGAAGCAAATCTATGTCACGAGAGGCGCGTTCATCGGCTCAATACAGATCCAGTACGACAGGGGTGATCAATCCGTCTGGTCTGCAAGGCATGGAACCAGTGGCCACATAACCCACAGGGTGAGCACAAAACCAAACGATGGCTTGCGCGTTCATCGATCTTGCCGACGCATCATACGATTCACGAACAACACAGGATCTGTTTTTTTTGTTTCTTCAGTATCATAGACAATATATAACCTTTTCTCCAAATGCATAAATTTGCAGGTTAAGTTGGACACCCCACACGAGGTCCTGACGTGCATATACGGCTACTACAACACCAACAGGGAGGAAGGGCCTCGGGTCCTGAGGTCGATTACCTTCATCAGCAACGTAGGGAAGTACGGGCCATTCGGCGAGGAGGCCGGGGCATATTTCTCGTCGCCAGCGACGACGGAAGGGAAGGTGGTGGGGTTCCATGGCCGGAGCTCGCAGCACCTGGACGCCATTGGGGTGCACATGCAGCACTGGCGGGGAGAGAGGACTGCCCCCAAGTACGTCCTCTCCAAGTACCTCTTCTGATCCGGGATGTGTAGTTAGCCGTACGAGATTTGATTATTTTTTAGAGTTGGAGGCAGCATGTTGAGATGTGGAACAGTTGAGTAGCCTGCAGCTGGATTCGTTCTCTATATTCAGGCCATGTGTTCTTTGCGCGATGATTCTGAATGATTCATTTCATCCTGGTTTCTCAGTTCCAATTTGCATGCTGCTTCTCATGGAGAGTTGTGGGGTTTCAGTTCTGCGTTATCCACTTGGTCCGGATGTACCATGGTTACCGGATTTGCTATGCCTCTACGCATCTTGTACATGATTTATCAACCCCAATCGATGCAGTTCAGGACATGGATTCGCTGCTGAATTTTGGAGTACTGGCGCACCGTCGTACAAATGTAGGATCTATCACCTTCATGGTGGTTATGCTACGAGCTCTGAATGAAACAGTGCTCCTCAAGCATGCAGTGAGAACCGTTTGTACACCTTGGACACAAGTTGTGGACCGAAGAAGCTTTTTGCGGGCTGTTGTGTATTTTTGCCGCTATTTCGCCCCACCTACAAGGCTGGGCTCCTAGAAATTTCTGGTTTGGTCACGCATCATTGTTGGACAACAAAGGAGCTAACAGTGGAGCGGACCATGTTGGAGATGAGCAGGGGATCGAAGATTTTGTCAGATGCTGCATGCGTTTGTAGCTCTTTCGCTCCAACCCAAAGTCTTGTAGTATGTGTTAAAGGAGATTCCCAGCTCCTACAAATTTCTTGTCCCGCCACCATGACTGTCGGCCATAATATCGTGATCGAACTTCTTTTCGATGCTCAGGACTGTCGGCCATATTATCGTGATTGAACTTCTTTTCGACAATATGGATAGAAGCACTGCCTTTCTATTAAGGAGAAAATAGGAACATTTTACATGATTATTTATTTATAGGGACAAAGAAACAAAGAACCTCACACTTCCATTTACGGATTACTCCCTCAAGAATTTTACGCTAGTGGCATTGAATTGTCATTTGCTATATTTCATTGTAGAATGTCTTCTAGTGCTCTACATGCCACATCTCTGAATGTTGCTTTTTTCGTGTCAAAAAATCCGTCTGTTACGTTCCTTCCAGACATTCCATAAGATGAAAATGAGGTGTCCACTTCCGGTTCGCCGCCTGTCTTTTGTTTCATGGTTAGAATAGCCTCCCACCAAAGATCAATGGTGCTAAAGGTTGACGGAGCAGGGTTTATCGTTTCGCCTAGCTAATCGTTCACCGTGTTCCAAACCACAATAGTGAAAGGGTAATCTTTACACAGGTGGGTGGCATCCTCCGTTGTGAGGAGACAAAGCTGACAAGCAGGGTTATGCGGCCAACCCCTTGTTGCAAGACGGTCAGCCGTTAGGATGCATCCGTGCAGGAGTAACCAAGAGAAGACCTTGCACTTCGGTTCTGTATTTGCCTTCCAAATTTTTGCCGTGCCGAATTTCGCAAAACTCCCATTGAACTATGCCATATAGGCAGAGGATGCAGAGTAGTTGCCCGTGGCACTCGGGTTCCAGCTGATGGAGTCTGTGTGGTTTTGGTCCAAGGTAGCATCCTGGAGCAAGTTCCATAGTTTCACAAACTACAGAAGGTGGGTCAAGGTGTTAATGCGGGCCACAGCAGAAGTCCATGTGCCATTCTCCAAAATCTGGCATCCGTAGGCTTAAGGGGGAACCTCCTATCCAGTTATCATGCCAGAAGAGTGTTCTTTTGCCATTATGGACTGAGATAGTCATTGAAGCCCGGAAGAGGTCCCAGTCAGAGGTGTCACAAGGGAGATGCGTTCCATTCCATGGCCTTCCTGGATCCGTCCATTGAAACCATGGCCAGCGTAGATGCAGGGCTCTCCCAAAACGGTTAAGATCCATAATGCCGAGGCCCCCTAGTGATTTTGGTCGGCAAACAGTCCTCCAGTTTATGAGAGAGTGCCCTCCAGAGGCCGATATGGAATCATCGCCCCTCCAGATAAAGCTCCGGGAAATTCGGTCTATTTTGGTTGTTACCCATTTCGGCACGCTAAGAGCGGTTAGATGGTAGATAGCAGTAGAGGTTAGCACTGATTTGTCCAGCGTGACTCTACCAGTCCTTGAGAGATTTTTTTCCCCTCCATCCCGCAAGTCTTGATCCAATCTTATCAATGAGAGGTTGGAAATCAACTTTGCGGAGGCGCATAAAGTGCAGGGGCAAACCCAAGTATTTTTTGAGGAAATTTGCGACTGTCGTGGGGAACGAGTGGAGCAAGGTGTCAATGTTATCCCGTCACAGCGGATTGGGAAGAGCTCAGTTTTTGCCAAGTTGGTTTGTAGCCCGCTAGCCTTCCCAAAGACCGATAGAATTTCATGCAATGCAGTCAGTTCATCCACATTTGGGTTTGCAAAGACGCCAGCGTCATCCGCAAAGAGGGAGATACAAAAGTGGTGTGGTCTGTTTCCCAGGGGCTTTAGGAGGTTTGCCTTGGTAGCGAGTTGTAGGATGAGTTGAAGCGGGTTGATTGCCAGGATGAATAGCATCGGGGATAGAGGATCACCTTGCCTTAGTCCTCTTGCGTGGTTGAAATCTGGTCCCGGGCAACCATTAAGTAATACCCGGGAAGATGACGAAGCAAACATCATGCAAATCCAATCACGCCAATGCTGGCCAAAACTAAAATTTTGTAGGACCTCAAGAAGGTAACCCCATCCAACAAAGTCAAAGGCTTTGGAGATGTCCAACTTGAGGAACAAGCTTGGGGTGCGTGACTGATACAGGTCCTTTAGCATGTTTTGAACGTGCAGGAAGTTATCGTGGATACATCTCTTCTTTACAAAGGCGCTCTGGATCTTCGACACCAAGGAGTTCAATCGCGGAGCAAGCCGGTTTGCCATCATTTTGGAAAAGATTTTTGCAATACTGTGGACTAAGCTAATAGGCCTGTAGTCCTTGACTTGTTGGGCGTTCGATTTCTTTGCCAGCAAAACAATGTTCAGGGAGTTGATAACATGAGCGCATTGATAACATGAGTGCAATCCCCTCAGAGGTTTGACAGATGACTGATTGCTGCCATGAGGTCAGCTCTTATGATGTCCCAACACTTCTTGAAGAAGATCCCGATGAAACCATCCGGACCTGGGGCTTTCATCGAGGGGAGTGTGAAGACCGCCTCCTTGAGCTCCTCCTTAGAGAACTGTTCATCAAGCGCTGAGAGGTCCTACGCCGGAAGCCCAATGATGTTCCAGTCTAGCTTACGGTCCCTTTGTTCGTGCGTGCCGATGTGCCCGCTAAAAAAAGAGTGGATTTCCATTTCTTTGTCTGCCTTGCATATTGCCAATCCCGTTTGAGTGTGCAAAACCTGGATGAAGTTCTTACGCCGTCTCCCGTTCACGTGAAGATGAAAACAAATTGTGTTTGCATCACCATCACGGATCTAGGTTAATCGGGATCTCTGTCTCATTCTGGTCTTCTGCACTGCTAGGAGCCCTAAGTACTGATTTCGCATGCTAGACCAGAGGTCCCTTTCCCCTGTGGAGAGCAAGTGGTCGTCCTGTGCGTTGTCCAGCTGACCGATGATTTCCTTTGCAATGGCAAGCTGCATGCGGATGTTTCCAACATGTGCCTTGCTCTAGCTCTGGAGTGCCTTCGTAGTCTGGCATAGCTTTGTGTGTAGCCTGCGGATTGGATCTGATGATGAATAGTACGGTATCCCGTATACGAAGACGTATCCGTATACGATTCCCTGAGTTACTGGAGTAAGCATACGTATCCGGTAAGGATCCCCAGGAGATAAGGTAACCCCTCGTAAGGAGGGAGGACATCCCTTAAACTAGGAAGTCAATCCCGACGTTTAAAGAAGCTAGAGTCCTGCTCGGCGTAAGTCCATGCTCAGTACGACTCGGGGAGCCCCTTATAAAAGGATCAGCAATCCTATAGGAGAGAAGAGTTCTCTGGGAACCGACAAGTCTTTCTAGCGAGATAAGCCTGAAGCCGTCCAGAAGTCCTAGCTATTCCCACGAGAAGACCCGCCGTCTCGAAGGAGGCGAGCCCAGCGAAATTAGCCTCCGATTAGGTTTAGGGTAGCCACTAACATATACATCCTTTGTAAGACTCTCTACTTGGTGAATATATACGAACATGACATAGGGTTATTATCCTGAGGGAGGCCCGAACCTGTATAAAAAGGGCATTTCCTTGCTGTCAGATTTCTGGGCCTTGGGTCCTAGGGGTCCCTACCCAACTACAAATACTTCTGACGAATACCGTAAGATCGGCGGTTTACCGATCGTCGACAGGATCATTTGCCACCACTAGTTTGTCCCACGTGGTCTGAATAGTGTTTTGAAATCCTTGTAGTTTTAGCCAGAATATTTCAAATCGGAAGGAGTGGGAGCGGGACAACTCAGATGTGCCTTGCAGAAGCAACGAACAGTGGTCAGAACAGGTGGCTGGGAGAGCTTGAAGGTAGGCCGATGGGAACATAGCCTCCCAACCATCTATGCAGAAGACATGATCAATCTTGGACATCGTTGGATTGTGGCTGAAATAGTGTTTGTTGTAATGTGCACCTCAGACATAGAGAAGAAGCGATCGGACACCGCGATGATAATCCCCCCTGAGGTGCCAATGGCCGGTAGGTAGGCGTAGTTCGCCACGAATTAGGGCCCCAAGGTGTTGCGGATGCATTTGTCATCAATCACCGCCAGTTTGCTCTCTTGGATACAAGCGATCGTGCAGTGCGTGTCACGTGAGAAATCACGAACCACTTCACGTCGTACCTGGGAGTTTAAACCTCTTGTGTTCCAGCAACGGATACGAGCATCATTTTGTGCCATTTAGGAAAAAAAAGGGGAGTGCACTTGGAGTCCCGAAGCTTTACTGCTATATCCAGAAAAAGAAACTGGTGAAAAAGATATCAACGACAGATTTGCTGACGAGTTTGGTTTCTAGCTTCATACGGACAATACTATTCACTGGTGATTACTTTGGGGAGTGAAGCGCAGACTACTAGAACTGTGATTAACTGGCTTAACAAGACCCTTTTTTTTGGGAAAAGGAAGCTTTATTGGCTCTTAGCATCGCATCAAGATGATACAAAACAAACGAGTTCAAAAAATCCCCGGCCTCTGCACCTGACGATGCACACAGCCAAAAATAAAAAACAGAGCAAAAAGACCACGGGGACAAACCCGGCCTCATAAATAAGACAATAGCATGACAAGAACAAAATAAAACTCAAGGAGGTGCAATCCGCGCGCTAGGCCGCCACCCATGGTGGATGAACAACTCCCTGACGACCCTCTCCAGCTGGGTACATGCTGCAAGCACCACCTGTCGATCCTCCAACTGCTGAAGCGTAGACCAGGTACGGAGCTAGTGTATACAAAAGTGTATAACCTACGTAGGAGAGTTAATTTTCCTCTTATGAAAAATCACATCATTTCGACAAAGCCACAATGAACAACACAACGCAGCTGCCCTCACCAGGACTAAAGCTCTCAACTTGTTATTCAAACCCCGCAGCCAAGTTCCAAACATGTTAGAGACCCCACGAACAAGTTAGACGCCACCTGAATGATATGCCACACGGCACGAGCAAAGTGACAGTAAAAAAAAGATGCTGAATGGATTCATCATGTTGGCAAAAACAACATTTGGGGTTGCCCACCCAACGTCTTTTAAGTAAATTATCCTTGGTTAATACGACACCGCGGCGCATATACCAAAGAAAGACTTTAACCTTTGCCGGAACTCTCAATTTCCACAGTTGTCTATTTTAGATCCTACCCGGGGTGAGAAGCAAAGCCTTATACATAGATTGGACGGAGTATTCCTTGCTCTTAGTTATATCCCAGCGAAAGGAATCCATCCCATCTACTAAAAGCACCGAAGTTAGTCGTGCTTGTAGTTGGTCCCAGGCTTGAAGGGCTAGGCCAACCAAGGAACGACGGAAGGAGATATTTAACGGGGTTGAATTGAGAATCTCCACGAGCGTGCTATGCTTATTGCGAACAATACCAAAAAGGTTCGGATATTGATCCATTAGCGGAGCTGGGTCCAACCACTTGTCTATCCAGAAACGCACTTGAGACCCGTCCTTAATCACAAAGGAACCAAAGCGGAAAAAATTTCGCTTAGCCCTCATGAGACCTGCCCAAAAATGCGAATCACCTGGTCTCCATTCCACTTGAGTAAGTGGCTGAGATCCCAAGTATTTGTTACGGATCATTTGTTGCCAAATCCCATCCCCATTAAGAAATTTAAACAGCCATTTGCACAATAAACTAACATTTTTAACACCTAAGTCGTGGATGCCCAATCCGCCTTGGTCCTTAGGACGGCAGAGGATATTCCATTTGGCCAAGCGATATTTCTTTTTGTGTTCATCGCTTTGCCAAAAGAAACGAGACCGGAAGTAATCCAAACGTGACAACACGCCCTTAGGAACTTCAAAGAAAGAAAGCATGTACATGGGCAAGCCGCTCAGCACGGAATTAATTAGGACCAACCTACCACCTGACGACAGATGCTTACCTTTCCAACTACTTAAGCGTTTTTTGAAACGCTCCTCCACCTCCTTCCAGTCGGAGTTCCTGAGCTTCCGATAATGTATCGGAATGCCAAGATATTGAAATGGAAGGGAACCCAGCTTACAGCCAAAAAGGCTAGTGTATTGGTCCGCGACGTCACATGTAGCCCCAAAACAGAAGATCTCGCTCTTGTGGAAATTAATCTTCAAACCCGAGAGCATCTCAAAGGTGGTCAGAATGAGTTTTAAGTTTTTGGCTTTTTCCAGATCATGTTCTAGAAAAAGGATGGTGTCATCTGCATATTGTAGAATCGATAAACCGCCATCAATGAGATGAGGCACCACTCCACTTATGACACCATGTTCGCGAGCATGGCTTATCAACACTGCCAACATATTGGCCACAAAATTAAAGAGCATGGGAGAGAGGGGATCACCTTGTCACAGACCTTTCCACGTTTGGAAATATGGTCCAACGTCTTGGTTGATCTTTATACCCACACTCGCTCCTGTGATGATAGACTCCACCCATTTACACCACTGCGCTGAGAAACCCTTAATTCGTAGCGTTTGAAGAAGGAATGGCCACTTGACCTTATCATATGCCTTCTCAAAATCCACTTAAAAAAGGACCCCTCCCAATTTTTTTCGATGAAGCTCATGGACAGTTTCATGTAAAACGAGGACCCCATCCAATATATGCTGACCACGCATGAAAGCAGTTTGCGTAGGCTGTACCAGCCTGTCCGCCACACCAGTAAGTCTGTTGGTTATCACTTTCGTGAAGATTTTAAAACTCACATTAAGTAAACAAATTGGCCTATATTGTTGAATGCGCATAGCCTCTTTGCACTTCGGTAAGAGAGTTATAATTCCAAAGTTCAAACTAAAGAGTGGTAGCGTACCCTGGTGGAATTGTTGGAATAAAGCCATCAAATCCTCTTTAAGAACATCCCAGAAAACTTGATAGAACTCAGCAGGAAAACCATCAGGGCCCGGTGCTTTATTATGTTCCATCTGAAAAATTGCATCCCGGAATTCCTTTTTAGTGAACGGTGCAACTAGGCTCAAATTATCCAACTCAGAAAGCTGAGGGATATCCTCCCTGTAGGATTCCACCAGTGAGCAACAATTTGTTTCAGCAGGACCAAACAAGTTTTTATAGTACGAGGTGATATGAGACTTAAGAAGCGCCTCCCCCACTATCGAACCATCGTCATCCACGAGCTGAAATAAGCGCTGCTTATGGCGTCTTCCACTAGCTATCTTATGGAAATAGCTAGTATTATTATCACCTTCCACCAGGTATTTAACCTTGGCACGTTGGTACCATTTAATTTCTTCCTTACGTAATAACCTAGCTAGACGCTCGGACGATTGACATTTCAGGTCAATTTCCTGAGCAGTTAGCATGGTACTTTCCGCCTTCTTATCCAAAGCATCTATAAAATTAATGAGATGACATTTTTCCAGCTTGTAAGCTCCAATTAGATTAATGGCCCACCCTCTTAGGTGACAGCGTAAAGAGCGCATCCTATTCTGCCACCTATCCATGGGATTATTCCCTCTATACTCCCGTCTCCAGATTTCTGACACCATATCGACGAAGCCCTCGCGGTTTAGCCAACCAAGCTCAAACTTGGAAGCCTTATTCATACCGCGATAGGCCGCCGAGCCAGTATCCAGAAGGAGAGGAGTGTGATCCGACAGGGAACGATCAAGCGCCACCACCGTGACTAACGGAAACTTGGACTCCCAGTCGGAAGACATGAGAATTCTATCCAATTTCTCATAAGTCGGGTGCGTATGCAGGCTTGCCCAAGTGAATTGACGACCCGATAAATCAATCTCCCTTAAATCCAAGCTATCGATAACAACATTGAACAGGAAGGGCCATTGGTGGTCAAAGCGTTTATTGTTTTTCTCCCGACGTTGCCGGAGAATATTAAAATCTCCGCCAATTAGCATTGGATTGGGGTCGTGGGAGCAAATGTGCACCAACTCTGCCAGGAAGGTAGACTTAAGATTGTCCTGTGCCGCCCCATAAACGGCAACGAGGCTCCAAATGAAATTGTCGGCAGAATTCCGAAGATGAAACTTCACGTGAAATTTCCCATCGGACATGGCCCTTATCGATGCCATTTCTTGATTTATTCCCAAGAGGATTCCGCTAGAGCGACCTCTAGGAGGAAGACAATGCCACACAAAGTCTCGGCCAGCACAAAGGTGGTCCAAGGCCGACTTTGTGAAGGCGCTCTTGCCGGTTTCAAGAATTGCCACAAAGTCCAAACGGTGAACAATTACACAATCAGAAATATATCTAATCTTAGCCAAGTCCGCAAGACCTCTGCTGTTCCAGAACATACCTCTCATTTTGAACTTTTATTTCTTGAAGAATGCTTATATTTTTTCGTATGTTGGCCAGCTCTATTCTTTTTCTTTGAGGAGGAGGCTTTGGATTTACGAGAGGTCGCCTTAAGGTCACTCAAAGAGTAGCCAAGGTCCAGCTCATCCATCATCTCATCGGTTAGCTGAGCACACAAAGAGGTTAGGAGAGGTTTATCAATCCCATTTTTGTTATCTTCATCATCCGAAGCAGACAAGTCATCAAAAATAAGCTTAGGTTTCACTTTTGGAATGACTGTAGTCCTATCAACTTCCAATTGTCTAATGGAACCAATAGAAAACCCAATTTCCTGATTATTCATGCCAAGAGGCACCCCAAGTCTACTAACAGAATCAGAAATACGAGAATATGAAAAAGAAAGAAAAGAACGTTGAGATTGCATGCACGTACCAATTGGTTTCTCCAAGTTGTAGGCTGCTTTTCTCCGCATGGCCCTGGCCAGCACATCTTCATCCGCTACCGTGCACGAGAAGGGAGAGGCGGAGGTGCTGTTGCGAGCACTCCGCCGAAGAGGTGTCGGAGATGCAGGCGCATCCATTCCCCGACCCAAGACACCCGCGTCCTGAGCAACCGCTGCCGCGGCAGCCGAAGACAGGATCACACCACCCCCGACCGCAGCAGACCCAGCAGCTGCCACGGAAGGCGGAGGAGAAGTGGCAGCAACCGGTGACGCGTTGGCCACCACCTCGGCGTAGGAGCTGCCAGGAGCCACGGTGACAAGGCCAGCAGCTGCATTACAAGACTCCGCATGCTGCGATACCTTAGAGCAACCAGGCGAGAAGCGAGGCCGCGGTGCAACCAGCGTGACGGCAATCATGGCTGTCGAAATACCCGACACTGAGGAGTGTTGACCCGTAGGAGAACTGTCTGATGCCGCGGTGGAATTCTTAGCCCGCTTAGGGCCAGAAGCGTCCTCGGGGTCCTCCTCCCTGCCGTGCGACTTGTCACCAGTGCCATCATCCCTATCCATTGGGATAACACCGCCTACCTCCTCATCAACAGTGAAGGAGTCATCCTCAAGAGCAAAGCGGATCTCATATCCAACCGTGCCCAGAACGATGTCGGTTTCCACTGGCAATTGTTCCTTGTTCAGAATGGCAACACGAATGCGCACAATTCCCCGCCTACGTAGGCATCACATGTCAACCTCCTGGGTAGCGCCGACAACAGTCCCGACCGCCCACAAACCCAGGTAATGTCGTAACACATGCGGCACCCCAGAGATGTGCACCCAAACGACATCGAGTTGGAAGGTCGATTTGATCTTAGATTGAGAGTTCCACTCGCCAAACTGACTTGAGCTTAAACTCAATGTTAATCATACGCTGGAGCACCTCCTGTGACCGAAGGGCGACCAGGAAGCATTTTCACCATGGGGAATTGCCTCCCATCTCCATTTTGTAGCCACTAGGCGTTGAATCTCGTTCTCCACGGTTGCCGCCGCCAAGCGGCCACCCGAGACCGTAACAATCGCCGTAGGACTTGCAGCAGCAGCCGTCCCCGAACTCTTAATGTCGGTTGGTAAGGCGATCTGGTAGAAACCAAGTCTTTTGCCACCATACCCACACAAGAGATCGGAAGGTTTTGGTACCTTAATAACGGCGCATTTGGCCGTAAGGTGATCATCAGCATCACAAATATCGCAATACAAGACGGCCCTGCACTCCTCTTGCACATGACCCTTGAGCTTGCAACGAAAATAGTACGGTTTTTGCTTCTTCGAGTCCTTGCAGCCCCCGGCAACTGTGGCAAATTGGGCGCCTTCAAGCACCGGAGCCTTCCCACGTTGACCCACGACAGCCACCGCGCCGACCGTCCTCTGCTGATGGTGCGGAACAGCAACCGGCATTGGTGGATTGATCACACACTGGTCCCGATTCTCCACGAACTGTTGATAGGGCAGACGGCGATTGCGGTCTCTGCTGACCCGCAACCTCTCCCCAGCGCCCTGACTCTCCCATCTCAGATTAGACGACGAAGTGCCGAAGGAGTAGCCGGCCCCCGGCGCGCCACCAGGTCCGGCCGCCCCCCTGAAGCCGCCCAGGACACCGGCTGCCTTAGCCTCCTCAAAATTCTAAAAAGATTGCAGCGACGGCATGCTGCGGCCACCGCAACCGCCCGGCAGCCCAGCGCCACTGCCGCCTCCCACCACCGGAAAATCCCCTCTCGGTCGGTTCATCTGACGCGCATTGCCACCAGTTGACGAAGACCCCCCACCACGGCCTCCCATGGCCACCACCGCTGCGTATGAACGACGAAGCGCGGGATCACCCGATGCAGGTTGAAGCCTGTGAGAAAACGTCTGGGCGAATGAACAAGGATTTGAGAAAGATGCCGCGTACCTCCAGTTTTGGCAAAAAATCCGACTGGAACGACGGGGGAAATCACTCCCGATCGGTTCCGCCACTTGCACTTGGTCCCACTAGCGTGGCCCGACGAACTGACAGGGCGGGGCCCTCACGCACCCATCGGTCGCTGAAGCAAGATTTGAGTTTGAAATCACCCCAACAGATTGCGGCAAGAAATCCCCGAGGACCACGATCGGCGGCCGCCGAGGCCGCGGGAGAGGGCCTCCCGGAGCCACCCCTTACCCCTACTGTGACCCACCTGAGCACGCAACGGCCCCGGGACTCCGCACTCAGCCTTAGGCGGGGGAGCGGCGCACCCGTGGACGAGCACAGACGACGCCGGCGCCAACGCACAACGCGCAACAACGTGCACATTGCGCTCCCCATCCTCCTCCTCCGATGAGCTTCCGTCCTCCCAGAACCGCGACCGACACGTTGGGAAGCCGATGAAGCTCCAGAATTCTTGGAAAATCTCCTTGTCCGAGCGCCCACCAGCGAGAGGTCGCACCCCCTCATCGTTGCCCTCGATCTCGCCACCTCGACCACCGCCAGTGTCCACCTCCCCGAGGCAAGAAAAATGCGACCCTAGCACCGTCGAGCCTACCTGCGGGGCCAGCGTGAGCCGCCGCCCCCCGCGGTCGCCCCCACGATCGCCTCCCTGGTCGCTTGACCAAACGGTCATGTCGCGCACAGATGACCCCGCTTAACAAGACCCTGACAGGAAAGTCCAGTGAACTATTTCACATGGTTTATACGCAAAGAAAATGACTGTTTTTGCTGCAATTTCTTCTAGGCCAGAAACACTAGATCCCCAACAGGCCAACACCCCTAAGACAGGGAAAGTAAAACTCTAATATGCTCTCCAGATCAGTTAAAAGAACGAGAGAGAAAAATAACTTGATTAAGCATAAACTCGTCCTCAGGTGAACGCTAAATATAGGAAACAAATTCACCAAACAAATTAGGTTTTAGACTTGGATAAACAAAGAGACTCACGCTCAAGCAGAGTCTATATAAACCCAGGCTAGTCATGCGCGTATTAATCCTACCTGCCGCCTAGCAAAACTAGAAGAAAAATAAGGAAGAACGGGAGAAGGAAGAAATCAGCAGATATACCAGCTTCTTGGCGCTGTTGGCCTCCTCGATCTGGATGGTCCACTTCTCCAGGCTGTGGATCTTGATCACCGTTCGTTCACAGTGCATACTTGCATAAGAAGCCTGCATACTTGCACTTGCAATTTTTATTGTTGTCTCTGAAGTTTTGAGTGCACAGTGGAATTTCTACAAGTACCAGAGTATAACAGCAAATAATTGATTTGCTTTGGATTGTACCATCAAACTGTTGTAGCACAATGGATTATATAACACACGACACTATAAGCAGAATATTTTTAAGATTAATCTCAACTACTATGATGCATAGGGAGCAGTTTTAGTTGTATTCTCAGGGCTTGGAACATCAGTTTATGCTCTTGAGATATTCAGGATATGATGCGGCAGTTTGCTCTTAGACTCCAAACAGTGCATCAGTATCAAAGGTCTAATCTCTCTCTCTCTCTCTCTCTCTCTCTTGAGGGGGAAAGGAAAGTCCTAATCTCTCTGGATGCATTTAGGCCCTGTTTGTTTAGGCTTTTTTTGGCTTCTGGACTTTGGCTTCGAAGCCAGAAAAGCACCTATTTACCTGCTTTTGGTTTTTGGCTTCGAAAAGCCTGAAATAACTTTTGGCTTTTTGTTTCAGGCTTTTCGAAGCCAAAAGCTAAAAGCAGGTAAATAGGTGCTTTTCTGGCTTCGAAGCCAAAGTTCAAAAAGCCAAAAGCCTGCCAAACAAATAGGCCCTTATTTATGTTCTTATTGTTATATTTCTGGAAGATCTGCAGACCATATATTGACAAGAACACCAATTTTACATATCTTGACAGGTATTGCTACCAATGGCGGTGTGAATACAACTACTGAACATCCACCTGAAGCGTGCCTTTGCCATTCAACATTAGCACCAAAAGGAGTTCGAGGAGCGGAGCCAGGAGGTTCAGAGCTTGAAGCAAATTGTTTTGCAGTATCAGGAGCAGATGAGGACCCTCGAGGTGATAATCCTAGCCCCTTTCAGCAATTTCCCCCCTTTCCTGTTTGACAAATGAACTGAAGAATTTTTTTGGGATCAACCATGCGTTGTAGATAAAAAATTATGTGCTAACAATGTACCTAAAGCAGGCTCAGTAGAACAACTCTATCCCCAGGCGTTACAATCCTAATGGCTTTTAACTTAGCTTCACGGCGATGTCCTTCAGATTAATATATAATCTACTATATGAATATGTTATCTGGACAGATGGATGGCTTTACCATCCACAAGGCCCATAAATTTCCATGATACATGTGCTTGCTTGCGTTGATACAATTTCTGATTCAGTATACGAAACAATTCTTTACATGCTGTTCTTCCATGTCATTCTAATGGACAGAGAGGTATTCACAACTTTATTCTGTCTATTATACTCAGGTACATTAGGTGATTGCTATCAGTAGTATTCCTGACAGTATTATAACGCTAGGGATTTAGCATTTTTCTTTTTTCCATTGTTTGGTATATATGTTAGAAAAGGAATGATGTTGTTCTTGTCTCATATACTCCATCACATTAATGGAAAAGTAGCTCTTTTATAGACACTCCTGTCACTGGATATATTTGTAATCATTTTAATATAGATGATTGATGAGTATTGGTAGCTATTTTTCTGTTGGCTTTTCAATATAGAATTTTATCATTGTTTTCTTTTATGTTTGGTCAGAAATAATTCCTGTTCGCACGAAATTGGATCCGTGAAACACCTAGGTAATGGGAGTCGCCAACCGCACTTACGTGTGCGATAAACGGATGCTTTTCGAGCAAAGCAACAAAGGATAACTATCGTACTTACGCGTACGACGAGCGATTGCTTTCCGAGTAAAGCAACAAAGATCCTCTGGCTTACGTGCAGAAGAACCGATCGTTTTTCAGCGCAAAACGATAAAGATCTATAACTAGAACAGAAAAGTAAAGATAAAAGTAATAGATTGATTTGTGTCGATTGTTGGATATATTTCAATCGGCCATCACCCCTCATATTTATAGGGTGGCTGGTCTTCCCGTAGGAGATCTGGACTCCTAATCCTAACTGATTACAAATATATCTCTTTCCTTGTTTAAAGGATCCTGATCTAATATACATATAACTTTCCCATCGCTCAGGACTCTTCCTCGGGTACGAGACACCTTTCCAAACGAACCGAGAGTCCTTTCCGAATTCGCAGTCAACTCCTTCCTTTCTAAGACTCTTTCCCTAAGCTTCCGTGTCGGATAAGTCCTGAAGAGTAACGCTGCGACTTGGATCTGCTGAGATTTAGCTCTGTCCGACTTGTACCTTCTCGGGGACTTGAGTACTCGGGAACACCAGTGCTCGGGAACGCCAGTACTCGGGGACACTAGTGCTCGGGAACTGGTCGAGTACTCGGAAAAAACCCCTCGGGACTGGGGAACTCCTCGGGGCTCGGCCACTCGGGATCACCAGTACTCGGGGTCGGTAGCGCTCGGGGTCGATGGTGCTCGGGGTCGCGAGTGCTCGGGGTTGCCACTGTTGAATGCTCGGAGGTACTACTCGCGACTTGATGACGTAGCACTCGAAACATGAACGTTCGGGAATGCCTCCGACTGCTCGGGTCTTTGGGAACTTCTGCGAGCGCCTTCATACTTGGGATGCGGCGAGTACTCGGGGAAACTGGGGACTGCTCGGGATGCGAGTACCCGGACCTGCACTTCAAGAGTTAATGCTAAATCCAAAGCGAGTAAATCCATTATTCCAATTTGGCTAGTCAAATAAATCTCAAAGCCAAATTACATTGCAAGCGAAACCTACTATTTAATTTGGCCAACCAAATAAATCCTTGAGCCAAATTACGCTGTAAACACATGCCCCCCTGCTTTTTGGTATAATTGCATTTACCAAAAACACCTTCACTACTGCTTAGGGCGATACTTATAAAGGACATATCGGCCATAGATTTTGTTAAGCTACCTGCCACACACTCGGGTAATACCTTTTCAGATATTTCCCATTAAGAGCCTTAGACAACCATTCCCCTTGCAAAGACTCTACAAAATAAGAGTTCCCGGGGACAATCTCGACGACCTTATACGGACCCTCCCAACTCGGCGACCACTTGCCGAATTTGTTATCCCGAGTTCCAACAGGTAAAATCGTTTTCCATACTAGGTCTCCTATCTGAAACGATTTTTCCTTTACTCTTTTGTTGTAAGCCTTAGCAACTCTCAACTTCTCCCTTTCGATTTCTCGTAAGGCTTTCAATCTTTCTTTTGAAACATCGTCTGCCCTATCTATCATCAGGTGACTATAATCTTCAGCTGACAAGTCGTTTTGCCTGGCTATTCTAAGAGCTTGTAATCTAACTTTCACGGGCAACACTGCTTCCTGCCCGTACACCAACTCGAATGGCGTTACTCGGGTTGCTCCATGCTTAGATATTCGATGGGCCCACAGTGCTTCCGAGAGAACTTCATGCCACCTTCTCGGATGTTCCTCAATTTTCTTCTTTATTAACTTGATCAAAGTCTTATTGCTGGACTCGGCCTGTCCATTAGCTTGGGCATAATAGGGCGACGAGTTCAACAACTTGACTCCAAAGGACTCGGCAAACTCACTGAATTGGTGAGACATAAAGGATGCACCCTGATCAGTTGTCAGAGTTTGAGGGATACCGAACCTATGAATGATATGCTCTAGAACAAAGCTAATCACTTCCTTATGAGTCATATTTCTTAAAGGAACTGCTTCGGTCCATTTAGTAAAGTAATCTGTAGCTACAAGGACGAAGCGATGACCTTTAGACGAAGCAGGATGTATTTGCCCAATGAAGTCCAAACCCCATCCTCTAAATGGCCACGGCTTTATAATGGGATTCATCTTAGCCGCGGGTACCAATTGTATATTTCCGAACTTCTGGCATGCTTCACATCCTCTATAATACCGAAAACAATCTTCTAACATAGTCGGCCAATAGAATCCTGCCCTCTTCAATAACCATTGCATCTTGGGAGCCGACTGATGTGTTCCGCATATCCCTTCATGCACTTCTCCCATGGCTATTCTCGATTGGTCGGGACCTAAGCATTTCAACAACACTCCGTCTACCGTTCGGCGATACAACTCGTCATTAAACAAGGTGTACTTTATAGCCTGCCGCCGAATCTTCCTATCTCTTGTTTGACTCGGGTCTTTCAAATAACTAACTAAAGGTGCCCTCCAATCATTGGCTTCCAAACCACGTAACGACTCGGCTGCTTGCATTAAACTGCTGCCCCCCGAGTCGGTACTGGATCTACCCGAGTCGGCTTCGACTTCCAGCAAGTCGGCCTGGCTTTGGACAACAACGAGCATCGGCTCTCTAGATATGAAAAACTTTCCTCTTCTGACTTGGTACCCGGATGCTTGCTGTGCCAAATAGTTGGCTCTAGAGTTCTCCTCTCTAGGCACATGGCTGATATTAAAGGTGTCTAAGAACTTTGACTATATCTAAACATCGGTCTAAGTAGCTGTTCAGCAACCCATCAAAACACTGAAACTCCCCATTGACTTGCTGAACTACTAGCAATGAATCTCCAAAAGCATCTACATCTCTTACACCCATATCTATTAAGCTTTGTAAACCAAACAACAGTGCCTCATATTCTGCTTGGTTATTAGTGCAAGGATACTCTAGTCGGACCGATGATTCATAAACGACATTCTCTGGTGAAACTAACACACTACCAATGCCTTGCCCACTTCCACAAACCGATCCATCAAAGTAAACTTTCCACGGGCATATGCTAACATAACTAGCATCTTCCTCATCGTTAATCCTATGATCGACAATGAAGTCGGCGACAACTTGACCTTTCATGGCACGCAACGACTCATATGTTAAATCATACTCTATTAATGCATAAGCCCATTTTCCAACTCGCCCGCTAAGAATCGGTTGTTGCAACATATACTTAATCACATCGACTTGGCAAGACACAGCACAGGTACTCGAGAGTAGGTAGTGTCGAAATTTGGTACATGCATAAAATAAAGATAAGCATAGCTTCTCGATGAATACGTACCGACTTTCGGTGTCGAGCAGTCGGCGACTTACATATGCGATGATGTACTCCTTCTTGTCGGCTTCTTGAGTTAGCACTGCGCCGAGTACTTTGTCTTGTGCAGCAATGTATAGTCGGAACGGCACTCCCGACTTGGGTGCCCGAAGCACTGGAGGGCTCGACAAGTATCTCTTGATACTATTGAAAGCGTTCCGCTGCTCTGCCCCCCAAGTGAATTCGGCTTCATCTTTTAGTCGAAGCAAAGGAACAAACGATTCAATCTTACCCGCCAGGTTAGATATAAATCGTCTTAAGTAGTTTATCTTTCCTAGTAAACTCTGCACATCTTTCTCTCATGTCGGCTCTCCTAACTTCTTAATAGCCTCTATCTTCTTAGGGTCAATCTCTATGCCTTGTTCGTGAATTATGAACCCTAAAAACTTACCAGCCGACACTCCAAATGCGTATTTGAGCGGGTTCATCTTCAACCCGTACCGACGCATTCTTTCAAAGGCTAGTCGCAAGTCGGCTAAGTGATGCTCACAGCCGTCCGACTTGACGACGATGTCATCAATATAGACTTCTAACACAATGCCTAAGAGATCGTGAAAGATTAAGTTCATAGCACGCTGATACGTGGCGCCTGCATTCTTCAAACCGAATGTCATGACAACCCACTCGAACAACCCGACAAAACCGGGGCAACGAAAGGCAGTTTTAAACATGTCCTCTTCGGCCATAAAGATTTGATTATACCCGGCATTGCCGTCTAAGAAGGTAAGCACTCTGTGTCCGGAGGTGTCATTTATCGACATGTCGGCTATAGGCATAGGATATTCATCCTTAGGCGTAGCCTTATTCAAGTCCCTGAAATCTATACATACCCTAATTTTCCCGGTATTCTTCTTCTCGACTGGTACAATATTTGAAATCCACTCGGCATACCTGCATGGCCGAATGAAGCCTGCCTTCACCAGTCGGTCAACTTCTTCTTTGATGCGATCGTACAAGTTAGGGTTGAAACGCCTAGGCGGTTGCTTGTGTGGTCTAAAGCCAGACTTGATAGGTAGCTTATGCTCGACTAGGCTCCGACTCAACCCGGGCATCTCTGTGTAGTTCCAAGCAAAGCAATCTACGAACTCTTTGAGTAGCGCACATATCTTATTCTTCTGACCGACTTCCATATTGGTGTTAATGAATGTTGGTCGAAGCACGCCTCCATCGCCAATATCGACTTCTTCAAGTGGGTCGGCCGATGAGAACCCTTGTCCGAGTTTCTCCATGTCGTCGAAATCTTCGATCATCTCGTGCATATCGTTCCTGCCCGAACGATATTTCTCGGTGCGCTTTTATAGCCATTTAATGCTATCTTCTTTGTTCATTTATAAAGACAAATCATTGAGCCGAGCTATACAAGCCGGCTGTGCCTGTATTGGTACAAATCCGTCTTTACCGATGCTGACATAGTCGTAGTCGGATAAATTCCTGCCCGACAGACACCTCATGTCACCGTGTTGCCAATCGACCGTGGTCTCTGCTAAAGCAATGCACGCTGAGTTGTCTGCCTCCACGACCTCGACATCCTCGTCTACCCACTGGATCAAACACTGATGCAGGGTGGAGGGGATGCAACAATTGGCATGAATCCAATCTTGCCCCAATAGCACATTGTATCGGCCCTTGACATCAACTACGAAGAATGCAGTTGACAGAGTTTTGCTTCCGACTGTGAGCTCTACTGATAATAGGCCTCTGGCCTCGGATAGCTCTCCTGAGAACCCGCTGAGCCCCATGTTCATCTTCATTAATTCAGACTCCTTTTGGCCTAACTTGGAGAACACCGAAAGTGGCATAATGTTGACCCCAGCGCCGCCATCGACGAGCATGCGGCCAATCGGTCTCCCATCGATATGGCCCTTGATGAACAGAGGCTTCAGGTGCTGCCCATGCTTCTCTGGCTTCTCAAATACGGTGTTACTCGGACCAAGCAGAAGCTCTGCGACTTCCGACTCGGGAGCACAGAATTCGATAGGCAACTCGAATACAATATTGATGTCTTTGTCGGTGGGTATTTCGCCGACATCCTTGCTGGCAGCGTCGTCTTCTTCCTTTGCAATGCGCTTCTCCTTCCAAGTCATCTTTGCGGGTTTCATTGGCCTGGCTTGGTTGAACCACTCATCGCGTTTCTGCTCGATGAGCTCCTCCCTGAGCTCGAGTGCTCGCAGCCGCTGGATCCTCCGCTTCTGAGAATGCGTGAGTCCTGTGGGGCACCATTGCGGCTTCGGTCTTGTTCCTGGTTCCACCGACTTAATCTTCTTAGCCTGCTGACTTGGCGCGGGTCTGATGGTTGCTTTCCGCGTGCCGGGTCCCGCTGCACTGCTGGATTCCGGTCCGTCCGGGTCGTCCACTGTGCCAAACCGTACATGCCGAGTCCCCGTTGGTGGAGCCGAGTTAATTTGCGAGCCAACTAACACGGCTGACCGTTGTGGTCGACTTTTCTCTGGGACTCGGGTGATCCTTGTTTCGTCCGACTCGGATTGGGTCATTGTGTAATCTCCGGGTTCGGACTCGGCGCACTTGACTGGCACCCAGACTTGCCTAGTCAGCGAGTTACTCCCCTGAACCTTCCTTGGGGTCGCCAGCCGACTTGGTACGTCAGGCGCCTTGCGCCGAGTGGCGAGTTGGTTCTTTGCTCGAGCTCTCGACTCTAGCCGAGTCCTTTTCCCGTGGGGCTGTTCTCTGAACCCGGACCTGTACGGGATCCAATTCGGCTGAAACATGCCGATTGGTCCAACCGGGTGTGGCACCCAAGGGCTAAAACCCCATGGAGGGTACTGTGGATAGGAAGTGTGTGCGCCTCCCCAGTATGCCGGACCCGTCACGAAGTATGGTGGTTGAATGTATGGTCCTTCCTACCAGCACTCGGGACCACCGAAACCTTGTCGGGGATTAGACCTGGGGCGCTTGGCTCCTCCAAGCCGAGTGAACACATTGTTGGTCGTGTATTTATCCAGCAATTGTTTCACCGTCGGCTTTGACTTCGCGGCCTGACCCTTTGCTCGATTAACCTTCCAGACTCCGACTTCTGGATTCTTTGGCTTGATCATCCTGGGAGTCGGCGAGGAGTTAGAGTTGATCGTCTCTGGAGTGGGAGAGGGACTCGGTCTGATCATCCTTGGAGCTGCTTTATCGTCAACGACGACGTTCTTCCCTTTTGTTGACTCGGCCTGATCTGACCGAATTAACACTTTCTTCTTCTCCAAGTCGATCACGTTGATTGGAAAAGGATCACTGTCCAGTTTCATCTTGGTGCTTTGAGCAAACGTCAATCGTCCGTCATTAATGGCCGATTGCACCTGTCGACGAAACACATTACAGTCATTAGTAGCATGAGAAAAAGAGTTATGCCACTTACAATATGCTCTCTTGCCCAATTCGTCCGCCGATGGGAATACGTGCCCTTCCCTTACTATAATCATATTTCCCTGCAGGAGCATATCAAAAATCTTGTCGCATTTGCTAATGTCAAAAGTGTACCGAATCTCCTCTTTCCGAGTGGGTGTAGGCCTGAGGGCTGGACAAACAAAGGGTTTTGACTTGGGCACGTGAACCCACTCGGCAATGCATATGTCAGCGTCGTCCTCACTGTCCGAGCTGTCTTCGTATGCTATAACATTGACCGCCGACTTCTCTTTGGCTTTGCTCTTGGTATCCCCGAACTGGCTGTACGGTTTGACTTCCTTAGCGCGGTTCTCCTGTGCTACAGCCCTCTGAGCGACTTGGCTAATGCTTAGGAATTCTTGGCCCTCTAACCTGTCCTTAATATGGGCGAGCAAACCCAAAAAAGCGAGGTCGGCAAGGTCTTTTTCGTTTATATTCAAACTAAAGCACCGGTTCTTAACCTCTCTGAATCTTCTAATGTAATCACAAACCGGTTCATTGTACTTATGTCTAACCATCGTCAAATCCGAGAGTCTGAGCTCGGTTTCACCACTATAAAAGTAATCGTGGAACTGCCGTTCTAGTTGTGCCCAAGATGTAATAGACTTAGGAGCAAGCGAAGTGAACCACGTGAAGGCAGTACCCGACAATGACAAGGGAAAGAGCTTTACTCTATAGATATCTGATGTGCCGACTTCACTACTTTGCGCCAAGAATTGCCCTACATGTTCAAAAGTCGACCTATTGTCCTCCCCTGTGAATTTGAAAAAATCAGGAATTCTGAATCCGCGGGGGTACGGCATGGTGTCGTAACACTCAGGGTACGGCTTTAGGTAAGCACGAGAGCCGTCCTTAGGTAGTACGCCGAGTTCTCTGAGCACTCCGGTGAGTTGATCCTTAAAGCTCATATCGGCTAGCGGGGTACGCGAAGTTGGTTGTGGCAACTCGGGTTGGACTTGTTGCGGGTTGAAACACGTTTCCGGGACCGGCCCATGGGGGACTCCGGTACCGAGAGGTGGGATAGGTGGTGTGTTGTACACGACTGTTTGATAGTACGGTTGTGGGATGTTCGCGCTAAGGCTTAGACTTCGGTCGTTATTGGAAGAACTCGGGTACACCGAAGTCGGAATGACAGAAGACGTGATCACGGGGGCGACTTCTACCCGATGATCGACTCTGTTATGGTCAGGGCACATCGGTTGTTTATTCCGATGTTCATCGTTGACTTGTAAGACCGTGGATCTAACCTGACCTGGCAGACTACTCTGTAAGTCTTTAGCGAGTTGCTCTTTGAACTCGTCAAATCGGCTATTCACTACTCGAGCGAATAACTGTGCCGATCTGTCCATCTCAGAGCCATATTTGCTGGCCACTGACACGTCAATCAGATGAGCAATTTCATCGGGACAAGTCGGTTTACTTACCTCGGGTTTGGGCGCAGGAGGTGGACTCGGCACGACTACCTTCTTGATGACGCCGTTTCTCGTCTTCTGGTAGCCGGCCAACTTCTGCCGGAGTCGCTCCGCCTGTTCCTCTTCGAGTTGGCGTTCAATCCCCTGCTGTTCATCTTCGGATAAGTCATCGAGCGTAACGGCGATGATGTTGTCGGGGTTGACGACGCTTCCGTCTTTGGAGTCGGGATTCATTGTTGTAATCTTCTCTTCGTCCCCAGCGGAGTCGCCAATTGTGTTCGCACGAAATTGGATCCGTGAAACACCTAGGTAATGGGAGTCGCCAACCGCACTTACGTGTGCGATAAACGGATGCTTTTCGAGCAAAGCAACAAAGGATAACTATCGTACTTACACGTACGACGAGCGATTGCTTTCCGAGCAAAGCAACAAAGATCCTCTGGCTTACGTGCAGAAGAACCGATCATTTTTCAGCGCAAAACGATAAAGATCTATAACTAGAACAGAAAAGTAAAGATAAAAGTAATAGATTGATTTGTGTCGATTGTTGGATATATTTCAATCGGCCATCACCCCTCATATTTATAGGGCGGCTGGTCTTCCCGTAGGAGATCTGGACTCCTAATCCTAACTGATTACAAATATATCTCTTTCCTTGTTTAAAGGATCCTGATCTAATATACATATAACTTTCCCATCGCTCAGGACTCTTCCTCGGGTACGAGACACCTTTCCAAACGAACCGAGAGTCCTTTCCGAATTCGCAGTCAACTCCTTCCTTTCTAAGACTTTCCCTAAGCTTCCGTGTCGGATAAGTCCTGAAGAGTAACGCTGCGACTTGGATCTGCTGAGATTTAGCTCTGTCCGACTTGTACCTTCTCGGGGACTTGAGTACTCGGGAACACCAGTGCTCGGGAACGCCAGCACTCGGGGACACTAGTGCTCGGGAACTGGTCGAGTACTCGGAAAAAACCCCTCGGGACTGGGGAACTCCTTGGGCTCGGCCACTCGGGATCACCAGTACTCGGGGTTGGTAGCGCTCGGGGTCGATGGCGCTCGGGGTCGCGAGTGCTCAGGGTTGCCACTGTTGAATGCTCGGAGGTACTACTCGCGACTTGATGACGTAGCACTCGAAACATGAACGTTCGGGAATGCCTCCGACTGCTCGGGTCTTTGGGAACTTCTGTGAGCGCCTTCATACTTGGGATGCGGCGAGTACTCGGGGAAACTGGGAACTGCTCGGGATGCGAGTACCCGGACCTGCACTTGAAGAGTTAATGCTAAATCCATAGCGAGTAAATCCATTATTCCAATTTGGCTAGTCAAATAAATCTCAAAGCCAAATTACACTGCAAGCGAAACCTAATATTTAATTTGGCCAACCAAATAAATCCTTGAGCCAAATTACGCTGTAAACAATTCCTTTTCTGATTACACCTTCTTCCTTAATAAGTTTTATTATGGAATTTGCAAGTGGCAATGGTTGGAAATCAAAACTTACAGAAATAGTGCTATTCTTTCGAAAGAACACTGATCTAGCATCAGTAGTTTAAGTAGTAAGCAGCATACAACCTGAAACAAACTTTTGGTTGAAATTTAGTCTTAATTAAAAGTTCACTTCCATTAAGTGAATATGTTTTGAAATTAATTTGTTGTCATTGCTGACCACTGTCGTGTTCTGTTGTTTGTTAATCAATGTCACTGCTGACCATTGTCACAGTTTAAATTCACAGATGCCACCTACCATTTTGGTACTCTATAAATCTGTTGAACTCTTCCTGATAGATTTGACATCTATAGCTAGTATGCATCAATTTCCCCCCTAATAAATCTAAATCAATGAAGCTACCATTCCTTATCAACAAGAGCATTATTCTGTATATATTATGATGTTATGTGAACTGGGTTTGATACTGTATCATTAGATAGGTTCTGTAACATAGGAAAGTTATTTGTCAATGCTAGATAGCTTGTCTTAGAAATAAATCTATCCCTTATTGTTTACATTGGTTGTGTCGATGATCGGTAAACCGCCGATCTTACGGTATTCGTGGAATGGTGATACTTGGGGGGTAGGGACCTCTAGGGCAGAAGGCCAAGAGATCTGACAGCAAGGAAAAGCCCTTTTTATATAGGTTCGGGCCTCCCTCAGGATAATAACCATACGTCCTGTTCTTGTATATTGATCGGAGAAACGTCTTACAAGGGATGTGTATGTTAGTGGCTATCCTAGACCTAATCGTAGACTAATCTGACTAGTTCCGCTGGGCTCGACTCCTTCGAGGCGGCGGGTCTTCTCGTGGGAATCGCTAGGGCTTCTAGATGGCTTCAGGCTTGTTTGGCTTCTGGGATCTAAGAGAACTTGTCCTCCCCTATGGGATTGCTAATCCTTTTATAGGGGGTTCATCTAGTCGTATCATACATGGACTTATGCCCGAGTAGGACTCAAGCTTCCTTAAACGTCGGGATTGACTTCCTAGTTTAAGGGATATCTTTCCCCTTTATGAGGGGTTACCTTACCGTCCTGGGATCCTTACCGGTACGGGGTACACTCCGGTAATCCAGGGAATCGTATACGGATACTTCCTAATATATGGGATACTGTACTATCCATAGTCAGGTTGATAGTTGGTACATTGTGTGACTAAGAAAATCTTTCTCTTACAGTACTCACTCCGTTGATTATACAATACTCACTCTGCTGTCAAAACCCCATTCCACTGCCTGCACTATTTATCATGTATGGTCTCTGTTTTTAGTTTGAGTGATCCAGCTCCCGTTAGGTATATACATATAACGCGGTCTTCTCTATTTTCAGTTTGATTCATCCAGCTAAAGTTAGGTACATACATATAATGCGGTCTTCTGCACCAATTCAATCTTGAACTTTACCTTTTGGATCTTGATGCATGCTTCTATTTCTGAACAGCACCAAAATGTTTTTGTTATTATTTATTAGTCAATGGCATTCATGCTAGAAAGCAGACTAAAAGAGCCTTTTTTGACCAGAAATTGATGGTGCTAATCATTACTAGACTCAGGAGACAGATGTGACTCTGGGAAATGGTGGCTTTGGTGGGCTTGCATCTTGCTTTTTTGATTCAATGGCAACACTGATTTGCCTGCTTGGGGCTATGGCCTCCGTCACCGATATGGCCTATTCAAACAGCACATTGCCAAGCATGGCGAAGAAGAAATTGCTGATGATTGGCTCGAGGTACCATTTGTAAATGTACATAGGTTCTATCTAGATCTATGATAATAGCTTTGGTGTTTTTTCTTTTGGGAGAATTAGATATATGCCACTCCGGAAAGGTCGAAATCGAGATATGCCATTACTATTTTTGGGTTCGTAGAAGTGCCATTAAAATTTACGAATACTTAGAGATATGCCATTACGAGGGTTTTGGGACTGATTTTCCCTATTACCCATCCCGATTCTCCTTCCCTCCCTCTCTGTGTCCACCCTCCTCCAAATTCCCGCCGCCACCGCCTCACGCAAACCCTAGCCGCCCCGCTGCCGACTAGGCCCGAGCATCGACCTCCAACACCGACTGACCGCGCTGCTCTCCACGCTCATGTCGGCCTCCAACACCGACCGTGCTGCCGCCGAGGCCGCCTTCCACCGCCTCCGCAGCTCCCACCCGGAGCCCCTCACTCTGCGCCTCGCGTCAGCGCTCTCGGCGCCGGCCACCCCTGCCGACCTGCGTGCCATGGCCACGGTCCTCCTCCGGAAGCTCCTGTCCTGACGCCCTCCTCCGACTCGTCCGGCGCCACGCCTGCTCCGCTTTGGCCCCACCTCTCCCCCACCGGCCAGGCCGCGCTCAAGTCACACCTTCTCAACGCGTGAGGAGAACGCGGCGCTGCGGGAGCGGGCGGCGGCGGTGGAGCGCGACAACACGGTGCTGAAGCGCGGCATGCTGGAGGCGGCAGCAAGGATGCGCGAGGAGAACGCGGCGCTGAGAGAGCGGGCGGCTGCGGTGGAGCGCGACAGCTCGGTGCTGAAGCGCGGCGTGCTTGCGCAGCAGAGGTGAGACGAGGAGATGGAGCGCGCGGCGGCGGCACCGGCCACCCCCGCCGACCTGCGCGCCATGGCCACGGTCCTCCTCCGGAAGCTCCTGTCCCTGACGCCCTCCTCTGACTCGTCTGGCACCGCGCCTGCTCCGCTCTGGCCCCACCTCTCCCCCGCCGGCCAGGCCGCGCTCAATTCACACCTCCTCAACGCGCGAGGAGAACGCGGCGCTACGGGAGCGGGCGGCGGCGGCGGAGCGCGACAATGCGGTGCTGAAGTGCGGCATGCTGGAGGCGGCGGCGAGGACGCGTGAGGAGAACGCGGTGCTGAGAGAGCGGGTGGCCGCGGCGGAGCACGACAGCTCGGTGCTGAAGCGTGGCGTGCTTGTGCAGCAGAGGCGACACGAGGAGATGGAGCGCGCGGCGGCGGCGGCGGTGAGCAAGAAGGTGGCGGAGCTGGAGATGGCCAACTACGCGCTCAGCGTCCGGCTGCGGGACGCCGACGGCTGCCGGTTCCATATGCACCGCGGCCCCGACTTGTTTTGATGCTAATCCAGTGCTGTTTAGTTGTAAGATCGATTTAATTAATACAACTCTCTTGAAACAATTGCAAATTCAATGCAATCTTCTAGGATTTGATCTCCTCTCGCCCTAACCTGTCTTGAGAGCTTAAGAGTGTTCTTCTGATGGTTGTTCGATTTAGAGATCGATGAATTTTAAATGCAAAGCTGCTCATTGATCAACATATTGATGGCTAAACATCACAAGTTAAGGTGCTGAAAAATGCTCTTGTGCATAAGAAATCGGGAAAATTAGATATATGCCACTGCCATTCACTCGTCCCAGGCAGCGGGGGCAATTTGGTCCGTTCCGTAGATACGGTGTGAGATACAGGGCTGTATTTCCCCGAAATTGCCCCAAAACCCTCGTAATGGCATATCTCTAAGTATTCATAAATTTTAATGGCACTTCTACGAACCCGAAAATAGTAATGGCACATCTCGATTTCGACCTTTCCATAGTGGCATATATCTAATTATCCCTTTTTATTTTTCAGAAGTTTACCCCATGGGAGATTGTCAGGCACGACATTGTATACCTAATGATTTTTCTGCCATGTTGGTATTTCGCCAGATGGAACATACGTATATATGGACACTTGGATATTTTAGTGAAAATTTTGACTAATAGTTTTAGTTGGAGTTATTAAGGCTTGCGATACCTTTTAGCTTCAAAGAGAAAGTGATGCTTGAACTGCATTTCTTTTCTGTGACTTGATTTACCGATCCAGGAACTTCTCTATGTAATAGTGGTAAGCTGGCAGGTCTGTCAAAACAAGAAATGCTTGCTAAGCCCTTTTCAGTACACTTTTTCACTTCTTCAGACTACACTCTCCTGTTTTGTAGCAACTGGACATAATAACAGAAAGACAAAATTAATGCTTTAGTAACACAATGCTTGTTTGAAGGTTGATGCTTTGTTTCATGTAATTTTGTTGATCCAAAAACTTGAGCGCACATGAATTTTCATGCATGAAACTACAGAACTAACTTTTGCTAGGTAGATTTGCTGACACTTTAAGCAGAGTTCTTATACATCGGATTGGACCCGTTACAAAAGGCTTACTTGTTATTTATTTCATTTTATGAGTGTGTATGGAGTGCTCCACCACTGTTCGTCAAATAGGAAGTGCTTCTCAGTGAGTTATTCAGTTATTTTATAGTATCTTAGATTTCTTTTTCTTATATGAGATCGAAATTGTTGAAGCACTCAGCTTTCTGCAATCTGATAATGTGCAGGAATTTCAGCTTCATTTGCTAATAGAAAATCAGAAGCATAGATCAGTATGGTGCTATCATTTGTCAAGAGTCATAGCTTGTTGTATGTATTCTTTCTATGGAATGTTAAATGTCTTAAATACATCGTTGCAAAAATAACATATTATATGCATGATGTATTCATGCTGTCATGTTATTCTTTTTTTTTGGTTATATAGGAGTCCTTTACGTGTGATCAGTATGGTGCTATCATTTGTCAAGAGTCATAGCTTGTTGTATGTATTCTTTCTATGGAATGTTAAATGTCTTAAATACATCGTTGCAAAAATAACATATTATATGTATGATGTATTTATGCTGTCATGTTATTCTTTTTTTTTGGTTATATAGCAGTCCTTTACGTGTGAGTTTTGAAAATGTTCCGTTGTTGGAAGGATCTGTGATGTGCTTGTCTATGCCCATTATTGCCTTTTGATTTTAGATGTTACCGGATCAGCATCCTGGCATGTGCTATTATTGTACATGTTTTGTCTAGAATTTTTTGAAGAACCTTTTGAGAACCTGACATTGTGAGTAAAATTTAATAGCGGCTTTACAATATCTAGTTAAAATATTAAGATATTTGATATTATATATTGTACACGTGGACTGAGACTTTCAGACATAATACTTTAAGTTTCTTATGGTTGATTGATTAAATTTATATTGGTCCACACGTGCGTTGTTGCACGTGCAACGAAAACGCGTTACATCTTTCTCGCCACGTGACTGAGCTATCCGAGTAAGACGGGATAACAGCGACGTCGTAACGAGCGCAACAATGCAACGGCATGACAAGTGTTTCCTGTTTGTTCCAAGTTAAAATCGATCACGCCGGCACTGCTGCGGCCGGACGCTCGAGGACGCCGGCGTGCGCGAGCAGCGCCCACAGCTGCGTCATGAACTCGCCGCCGGCACCGAGCATCTCGGCGTGGATGTCCACGTTGTCCGACGGCGCGAGGAACAGCAGGAGCTCCGCCCAGAACTCGGCCAGCACCTCCCACCGCCGCCCGTCGTCGGGGCCCACGGCCGCCCTGAGCTGCCCACCGAGCAGCGCGGCCCTCTCGATGATGGTGCTGCTTCCCGCTCTCTCGTACACCCCCCCCGCCCCCCAGCTCCTCCGTGTACCTCTGCTCGTGCGCCTCGATCTTGTCTAGCTGGGCGAGTATGTCCTCCTTGGTCCTGCAGCCGGCGAGGTGGTCCCGCGCCTGCTGCACCGCCGTGTCGAAGATCTGCTCCGCGTTGCAGGTCGGGTCCGGCAGCATCTCCGGCACGAAGGCCACCAGGTAGGCGCAGTAGTTGGACAGTTTCCTCGCCACGAGCCGGTGGTCGTCGCCGTCAGTATGATGATCACCACGGCGACGAGGACCGCTACTCCAATCGCAGCGCGTGGTGACAACGTGCCACACCAGGATCTGATCGGTCAGCTTCGGGAACCTGCATGCCCATGTCAGCCGCGACAAACCGTGCCTCTGCAACGCGGAGGCGCCATTGGTGAGGTGCCCCTGGCTCGCCTTGAGCGAGATGAGCACAGCTTGCCGGACCTTCAGGGGAAGCTTCTTCCTCCCGCACAGCTTCTGGCCCTGCCTCCGCGGCTCCACCAGGAACAGCGTCAGCCACGTCAGCAGGTTCAGCGGCCGGTGGTCGAACTGCTTCAGGAGCACGTACTCGCCGATTTTGTCCTCCCAGTACCTCATCTCCGGCGGCGCGATGCTCTCCTTCCACCAGAGGAAGCCGCGCCGCTTCTTGTACCAGGGCCGGCCGTCGCGCACGCAGCGGTACACCGTCTTGGTGTACCTCCAGTCGTTGGAGAAGTCGGCCAGCGCGTGGCGCACCTCGAGCGCGGCGGTGATCACGACGGTCACCATCGTTACGGAGCGGTCGAGGTCCCTCACGCCGATCCGGAGGCGGCTGTACGCGGGGCCGAGCGTGCCGAAGAATGCCGTCCAAATGGTCAGGCCTAGCACGACGACGGCGATGACGACGTAGGTCCTGACCCCGACCAGGACGATGTTCCTGGTGTAGAAGAAGTCGTAGAGGAAGGCGAGCTCCGCCTCGACGACCCTGAAGGCGGCGTCGGAGCCGGTGGCCGTGGCGTCACGGTGGTGATGGTGGATGAGGCCGGTCAAGACGAGGTCCTTCGCCTTCTGCGGAGGCCGGTGTTAGGAATAAACCACGACAGCGTCGTGTTTGTGTTGTGTCTGTAGGTGCACGAGTTCGTGCTTGTGAATCCGACGCTGGTGCGGCCGCGTTCGAGGTCAGGTTCTGTGTAGTCAGTTTGTGGCTGGGTCGACGTTCGTGCGGCGACGGAGACGGCATGCTGCGTGCGCAAGCTCGGAGGTCAAGATAGCGGCCCAGGTCTCGCGGAGGAGCAGGCGGCTCACGATCGAGGAAAACCGGATCGCCAAGGCGTTCGTGCGCGGGGCGATCGCTGAGTGCGTTGAGTCAGGTCGTAGCGTTGTAGCTAGCTGCATGCGTGTGTTGGCCAAGTCTTCTGGTAGTGGCCAAGGGAATTGGTCGTATGTGTGCATGATCCATGCATGATCCACTAGGATAGGTATGTGCTGTTAGTGGTGTGAGTGCATGGAGTTAGTGGGTGCGTGTGTTAGCTATTTAAGCATTATATCCATGTTGTTGAATGAAAAGGCTCGGCTGTGTGGCAGCACGAGGCCAAAAATCTCCTGTCTCCATTGTTTCTCTGTGAGAGTTCAGAGGTAGAAGAAAGGAGCTGTGCGTGGCAGCTCCAACATTTGGTATCAGAGCCTCGAATGCCCAAGATCCTACGCTACTACCTCGACGACTCCATGGCGTTGGTACCGCATGGTGCCGGAGGAAGCAGTGGCGTCTCGCTCGCGTACCCGCTGCTCTCCTCGACGAACTACACCGCGTGGGCGATCAAGGTGGAGGCCATTCTTGATTCCCAGGGCCTTTGGGAGGCCGTGAGTCTGGCGGAAGGCGAGGCGGTGGACACGCGGAAGAACAAGACGGCGAGGGCGCAGCTTCTCCAAGCGTTGTCGGAGGACGTTCTCATGCAAGTGTCGACGAAGAAGACGGCGAAGGAGGTGTGGGACAGCCTCAAGACGAGGTTCGTCGGCGCCGATCGCGTCAAGGCGGCGCGGCTCTCCACTCTCCGAGGCGAGTTTGACAAGCTGTACATGGCGGAGGGGGAGCTGCTGGACGACTACGCCGGCAAGATCAGTGGCATGGCGGCAAGATACGCCAGCCTTGGCTCGACGCTCGGCGACGCCGCCATGGTGAAGAAACTTCTCGACACCGTGCCCGACCGGCTGTACTCCGCGGTGGCCGGGATCGAGCAGTTCTGCGACGTGGACACGATGGCGTTCGAGGAGGCGCTAGGCAGGCTCAAGGCGTTCGAGGAACGCTCACGGCGGCGCACACAGGCCGGCGGCGAACGGAGCGACGGCCAGCTTCTGCTCACGGCAGATCAGTGGGAGGCACGGCGACGACAGCGCGGCGGTGGCCACGACCACGACGACGACGGTGGGAGCAAAGTGAACTCGGGCGCGAGGGGACGGCGCGGCAAGTGCTACAATTGTGGCGTTCGCGGCCACTTCTCCCGTGACTGCCGGCAGCCGACGAAGGAGAAGGCGCTCCTCGCCGATGTCGACGACGAGCCGGCCCTCCTGTAGGTCAGGGGAGTCGTGGTTTAGGGGGAGATTGTTAGGAATAAACCACGACAGCGTCGTGTTTGTGTTGTGTCTGTAGGTGCACGAGTTCGTGCTTGTGAATCCGACGCTGGTGCGGCCGCGTTCGAGGTCAGGTTCTGTGTAGTCAATTTGTGGCTGGGTCGACGTTCGTGCGGCGACGGAGACGGCATGCTGCGTGCGCAAGCTCGGAGGTCAAGATAGCGGCCCAGGTCTCGCGGAGGAGCAGGCGGCTCACGATCGAGGAAAACCGGATCGCCAAGGCGTTCGTGCGCGGGGCGATCGCTGAGTGCGTTGAGTCAGGTCGTAGCGTTGTAGCTAGCTGCATGCGTGTGTTGGCCAAGTCTTCTGGTAGTGGCCAAGGGAATTGGTCGTATGTGTGCATGATCCATGCATGATCCACTAGGATAGGTATGTGCTGTTAGTGGTGTGAGTGCATGGAGTTAGTGGGTGCGTGTGTTAGCTATTTAAGCATTATATCCATGTTGTTGAATGAAAAGGCTCGGCTGTGTGGCAGCACGAGGCCAAAAATCTCCTGTCTCCATTGTTTCTCTGTGAGAGTTCAGAGGTAGAAGAAAGGAGCTGTGCGTGGCAGCTCCAACAGCCGGAACGTACCCGTAGAACCGCCGCCTCAGCAGCTTGAACAGCGCGAACGCGAGGCAGAAGTCCTTGGCCATGTCCTTCTCCACCTCACTGTACTCCTGCTCGTCGATCCACCGGTAAACCCGGTCGATCGTGACGACCTGCTTGCCGTAGCTCTGCACCAGTATCTCGTCCCTGGAGAGGCGGCCGTACTCGTGGATCAGCTCCGGATCCATGGTCTCCTCGCCATGGAAGATATACTTGTATCCTCTCATGGTCACGGGATCCGGTGGCTGCTGCTGGTCGGCGGCGGTGAGGGACTCCTCGACTTCCATGTAGTCGTCGACCATCTTGACGGCAGATCGGTCGGGGAGGGTGGCTGTGATCATATCTAACATCTTGGCGACCGTCTTGAGCACGTTGAGGCTCCAGAACGCCCAGATGGCCGCCCGGTAGCTGGTGTTGGAGCCGGTGGCGTTGACGACGATCCACACAACGAGGAATGTCTGGAGGACATGCTGCAGCAGCAGCTTCTTCCGCTGGTCCATGTGGCGGCGGCTTTTCACGGGCGCCGCGTACGCGCTCGCCTGGATCAGCAGCAGCGCGGCAGCCCAGAGCACGAACATCTCGCCGTGGAAGGGACCGTCCTGGATGATGCGGACGGCGTAGGTGAGTACCACGTAGGACAGCGAGTAGGCCATCTGGATGACGCTGCTCCGGCGCCGGGTGGTGCCGTACAGCATCAGCGCCGCCAGCACGAGCGCGCTCAGGAGCACCACCACCTCCAGCTGCAGCAGCTGGCCTTCCACCCGGCCGAGGCTCAAGATGATGCCACCGCCTGTGGCCGCCTTGCTCACCTCCATAATGGAGGCGATCTCGCAATAAGCTGAAGCAGACTGTAAATCTTTTACATGGAAGGCTAATGATGCCTAGTGGCCTGATGATTTGGTCTGTTGATTTGATCCATGCATGAAGACGATGGAATTGGATTGAACTGAGAAGAACGATGGAAAGGAAGAACGGGATGGTATTGAAATGTCTGGAACTCCTTTTGTGGGTTGTGGGCGGTGGCGCTCGATGGAAGGCAAGAATCTACCAAAGTTTCACACAACATTTGTCAGGAAGAGACTCTTCTTCTCTCTTGAGACTATCTGAGATTAGGCCTGGAAACGAGCCGAGCCGAGCTGGCTCGCGGCTCGGTTTGCCTTGGCTTGGGAAAATACGAGCCGAGCCCGAGCCGGCTCGCCAGATTCTACGAGCTGGGGAAGAGGCTCGGCTCGAGTTTTCATCGAGCCCAAGCCGGCTCGTAATGGCTCGCGAGCTGTGAAAGTGCATCTTGGCCTCTTAATAGGGTTTTGATGATTGACGATAAACGATTAAGGGACTAATAAGTTTAACGAGTTTATGAACAGAAATTAGTCCTAGAGAAAAAGGCTCAAAGGACATCGGCGACCCCTAAAAAGAAGAAAATGTGGCGGCTTCGGAATCACTACTCTTCGTAAAGTATTTCGTATTTATTTGAGTAGTAGGAAAAGCCGTACTATTAAGAGGGGTGCGTCGTAGAAGCTTTCAGTTGACCTTAGTGCTTAGAGATCATTGAACTTTATTTCTAAAGAGCAAATCATTTTCCACGAACACAAAATCGAGTTTTAATCTGCTACATCGGAGATTCCGGTTTGTGTACCGGAAGTTCCGGTGTCACCGGAAGGTCCGGAGTGGCCTGTGTTTTGGAGGTTCTGGAAAAACCGGAAGTTCCGGTCCTAGGATCGGAAGTTCCGGTCTGACCGGAAGGTCCGGTTCAATATGTGTTTCAGCTGTTCTGGAAAAACCGGATGTTCCGATATTTGTATCAGAAGTTCCGGTGATCCCGGTTGCACCGGGTGATCCCGGAAGTTTCGGAGCTCTGGTGCTCCATCTCTGTGCTATATCGGAAGTTCCGATATCCATATCGGAAGTTCCGATATGGCTGTGAGTTGTGCAGCGAACGGGGAAAATTAGCCGTTTGGTTTGAACAGATCGGAAGTTCCGATGCTAGCAACGTGAGTGTTTTCAGTGCAAAACGGCTAGTTTTTGAGGGGTGCTATAAATAGCCCCCAACCCCCTCTCCTCAACCATCCTTTTGCAAATCATTTTCAAACACACTCTAGAGCTCTAACTTCTCCTCTCTCAAGCTCCCAAGCCACCCTTTTGTGAGAGAAGAGAAAAGAAGTGAGATTTGAGGATTTGAGTGGAAAAAAGTCAAGATCTCTTTGAGCACTAGGTTCACCTCCTTGCAACTTCAACGCGCTTGTTACTCTTGGAGGTTGAGGACTCCTAGACGGTTAGGAGTTGCTCATGAGCTCCCAACCCGTGTGGTGAGCCGTGGGAAGTTTGTGAAGGCCGGGATTCACCGCCGCAAGGAAAGGATCACCAAGAGCAAGTCGAGGAGACTCTGAAGAGTCCTCGAGAGGAAGTGGCTTGAGAGGGAGCCCACCCTTGATCACGTGTGATCGGGTCCTCAAACGGAGACGTAGGATTCCCTCAAGGATCCAAACTCCGGGAACAAATCCTTTGTCTCTCTTGTTTATTCATTCCGCATTTACCTTGCAAGTACTTTGATATTGGTTATATTCAACCTCCTTAGTATTATTGCTTAGTGATCTTGGTTCCCATATTAAGAATTGTCATATTAGTTAATCAATCAAGTTAATTCTACATATTGTAAGAATTGATTAACTTTGAAGAAAAATTTGATTAGTCGCCTATTCACCCCTCCCCTCTAGGCCAACATCTTGATCCTTTAAGCTGGCCTAACCCAACTTAATCTGCTCCCGTCCGATTTAGCCTCCCAAATCTCGCTGCGTTCCCTTCCCCCTCTCTCTGTCTCCCGTGGGCCGCAACGGCGACACGACCTAGGGTTAGGGCGCTGCCGCCTCCCACCCCTCCTCCACCGGGCATAGCCGTCGGTCCGCCGCCATATCCTCTGCCGCATCCTCCGCCACCCCCTCCACCACCTCCTCCCCTCTGCCACTTCCTCCAACTCAGCTCCTGCTGCCGACTACTACGCCGCCACCTCCTGCCGCTCCTGCACCGGGAACAGCTGCCATTCGCCGCCACCTCCTCCGCCGCCGCTCGTGGATCAGGAGCTGCAGCCCAGCGAGGGGTCGCGGGCCTCTGCGCGTGGAGGACACAGTCCCGGTCGCGCTGCACCGGTGCCCCCTGTGCAATGCGACTACCTCCGCCTCGTCGAATTCTCCGGACCTTGTTCCCGTCGGCCGCCAGGAATCCACCTCTGCGTCCACCTTGCGTGGCCCCAACTCCACCTCCACCTCCCTTACCCGGTTGCCTCCACCTCCCTGCTCGTCTCCACCGCCTCCACATCCCCCACGTCAGACCCTACCTCCGGCCTCCTTGACGAGCCTATGAGCGGCTCACGAGCTATTGCGAGCCGGCTCGCCGAGCTTTGCGAGCTGAGGAGGCGGCTCAGGCTCGACTTGTTCGACCACTGAGCCGAGCCGAGCCCAGGCCAAGCCTTAGCGAACCCGAGCCGAGCCACGAGCTTCGAGCTTTATGTCCAACCCTATCTGAGATCAAATGAGCTCAAGATTCTCGGCAGCTGTTGATCAATCGTATCTCTGCTCGGAGAGACGAGGAGGCAGCTTCAGAACTGCCGGCCAGATGGCAGGCGAAATGACACCGAGTGAAGTAAAGGATATATCGCGTACATGGGTAACGTGAAGTGAACATGCAATGGAGATGGCAAAGCAGAGATGAGAGTAGTGAAGTTAACAATATAGAACCAGCCAGCACAGTAGCACACGCTGAGAAAGACATGACTCCCTTACTGAAATGATTAGTAAAAGAAGCAGAAAAAGGTTGGTTTCAAAACGAAAACTCATCAGTTCTCAAACCACAATCACAATTTTATAAGATTGGAGAGCTCAAGATCAAGAGAGCAATGTACTGCCTTCAGACGGCATGGGTTTAAGTTCTCGTAGCATTTTCTTTAGGGCCTCTGTTCATGGCATGCCAAACACTTGGTACATTACTAGAGTTGGTTATAGCCAGATAACTAGATTAGCTGATTATGAACTTCAACCGTTCCCAGGAAAGTGACACTGATTCAACAAACTAGAATCTCATCTGAAAGAAAACCATCATATGCAAAGGCACTAGCTTGGATCAAGCAAGGCATTATCCATAAACTAAACAGTCGTAAGCAGTAGTTAACACAGCATATAAGGTGCCATTAGAAAGCACTACTTTCAGAGTTGAAGGATAATTTTATTTAGGCGAATACTACTCCACTATAATATTACTGGGCCGCGTGTAGCCCAACCTTGTTCGTCAAATCATCCTTCACAGCTCCGACAACCCTGTCCTTAACTTCTCCATCCTTCATAAACAGGAATGTTGGCATGGCCTCGACATTGAATTGCTCAGCAATTGGCTGTTTGTCACATAAATCTTTGTCAGGAAATCATCACAAGAGGAAAACAACTGAGAAGTTGTACTACAGTATACTACAGTACTCTGCAAACAGTGTCATATGTTCAGCTACCTTCAGTTCATCAACATTAACCTTCAGGAAAACAGCATTTGGAAACTTCTTGGCAAGATCAGCGAAAACTGGAGCAATGATGCGGCATGGCCCACACCATGATGCTGCAAAGTCAATCACCACCTGTTACAAGGAAACAAGGTCAACGTGCATTTGACAAAAATATATATTTGTGGAACAGGGCTTGATAAAACTGTTACTAACTGAACAGCTCAAAAGCCTACCAGATCTTGCAATTCAAGTTATGGTCTTTTCAGAAACAACGTACATTAAATTACTGTGATCATTCCTGAGTCCTGACCTTATGGATTGGAAGTCTGTTACAGAACTATAAATAATAATAATAATAAAACGCGTTCTCGATTCAACAACACATAATTTCATATATAAAAAACTGTATAAACATTTCACAGTTCTAGTGAGTTAACATGATCCTCCTTCCCATGCAAACTTGACGAGACACTCTGATCTTGTATGGAAATTTGGTGCAGAATTTCAGCTCTACTAAATAGGGGACGTTTGTCACAATAGCAGTTTCTACAATCTTAGAACACTACGAAATTATTCACAAATCTCTATACATCACAAAACTTCTAAAGCAACACTACACGTAAATAATGTTGCAACAGTTCTTTGAAGAGTTATGCCATCTGCAACATAAAATTATTATAAAGAACTTGTCGTAGCTACGAGACTAGGCAGTGTACTTTAGGAACCCCCGATTGGTTACACCGACCTCCGGAGGTACCAGGGGAGTACGAGCAGGTATGGTGTCCGTCGAGGGTCTGCGCGCGGGTTACCGCGACCATTGAGGCGGGATGTAAAACACTCGTGTCAAGGATAAAATGGAAACTCTCGTATTGATTTCAGGAATTACCAATTATCTCTGAGCCAAATGGATCCCCTTCTCTCTACCCCCTGGGGGGTATTTATAGGATTTGAGAATGAAAAATGAGATATTACAATTTTACCCTCACATGAGAGGGAATTTACAGGGGCATTATGGTCATTTGCCCATCCTTAGAAGATATTGGGAGAATATTCTGGCGCATCTTTGGAGAATATTATTTGGCATCTTTGGAGGAATTCCTAAGCACGTCGAGGTGGTCTTTGACGACGTCGACGTAGACCTTGACGATGTGTTGCCCTTGGCGCCAAGGCGACGCACAGCCTCGATGCCCGCCGGGACAGAGCACGGACGGAGCCCGGCCTTGATGCCTGTTGGGGCGGAGCGTGGCCTCGACGCCGTCGGCGATGCCCGTGGAGTTTGTTGACGCTGGGCGAAATGGATCGACGCAAGGAGGGGGGACGTTGTCCGAAGCCCGTCGGTCCGGGGTAACGTGGGGACCCTTCCCCCAACAGTAGCCCCTTACCGGTTCGGGCGGTCGAGTGACGCCCGTTCGAGCCGGCGCACCAATTCCAATGGGTTGGCACGCAGGCCGGACCGACGAATTCCTCCTCCTCTCTTTTCTTTTTAATTTTTCTTTTCTCTTCTTTCTTTTGTTCTCCCTCCTTTTTTTATTCCCTTCTTTTCTTCTTTTCCTTTTCTTCCTTCTCTTTTCTTCTTTTCCTTTTCTTCCTTCTCTTTTCTTCTTTTCCTTTTCTTCCTTCTCTTTTTCCTTTTCTTTTTCTTACTTTCCTTTTCTTTCTTCTCTTTTCTTCTCTTCCTTTTCTTTTCTTTTCTTCCTTTGGCCCGAGCTGCCTTATGCCTACACGGGCCGCATCCCATCCCGTGTAACCGGTGGGAGTGGGGGTGGGAGATATTTATCTCCACCACCGCACCCCCCACACCCTCTGCTTCCTCACTCCCCACTGCAGCCCCCACCTGCTCCGCCCACGCCCGACCCACCAGCACCGCTGCCGCGCCACCGGCTCGTCCCCAGCCCACGTCGGCCCCCACTCCGCCGCTCCGCCGGCCTGTCCAGCCCGCGCCGGCCCCGCCGCTCCGAGCCGGCCCGTCGCGCACTGCCGCCAGCTCCGCGGGCCCCGCTGCCGGTCCAACGGCTCCCGCGCACCGACGGCTGTCCCGCGGGCCTCCCACGCACGCCGCCGGCCCCGTCGCCCGATTCCCCCGCTGCCGCGCGCCCACACACCCGCGCCGCCACACACACCCCACGACGTCGCTTCCTCCGCCGACCCGCCGAGCACCGGCGCGCCGCTTCTCCTGTCAGCCCAGCCGAGCTCCGGCCTTGGGCTCGCCCCGCTGACCGCCCCCGTCGACCTTTCCAACACTGGGCCGCCGCAGCTGCTTCACCGGCGACGGGCGTCCCCCGCACCGAGCCTGGCCGGGCCTCACACCGGGCCGCCGCAGCCCCCGCTTCGGGCCTCCGCACCGGGCTTCCTCGCGTCGGTACCGATGCCGTGAGCCCGCTGCTGCTCGCGAAGGTGCCCGCCCCTGCTGCCGCCGGAGCTTCCGTGCAGGGATTTCTTTTCCCACCCCGAGAAATTCTTCGCCGATCCGGCCGATTCGCGCCCGGATCGATCGCCTCCAGAGGTATGGACCCTTCCAATAACTTGAGCTCTGCGCTCCTCTTGCAATCAGCCGTGTCAGATTGCCTAGCCCGCCCATAGATGTTGGGAGTTCAGCGTTGAAGTTTCTCTGATATGTGAAGTTCCTTCAGGCTTGTAAAGCCACCGATTTACAAATGAATAGCGCATGTGAACTTGTATGCAGGGAGTTGAAGTACTTCTAGCCACTGGGCTACTTTGCAGAAAAACGAGGATCGAGAAATGCTCTGTCTTGCTACGAGTCGACTATGGCGAGTGGCGGTGGAGGTGTTCAATCGATCACAAGGATGGGCTCCGGTTGTTTGCGGGCTAGAGTAATTGTGAAATGGTGTTTGTGTCTTGTATTGCTTACTAGGATATAGTCTGATATCCTGTTGTTCAGCTGTTTATCTTATCTTTGCTCCTGGGACGCTGTTATCTACTCACTATTTGAACTCTGTAGTGACTGGTTTCTTTAATGCAATCGGAGGACCTGTCCTCTTTGATAATAGAAAAAAAGTTTACCAGTGTCTTCTCGAATCCTTCTGGTGAAATCATTTTATCCCGAAATTAGCAGCTTCAAATATCATAAAGAGACAGGCAGGGAGACCAGGGGTACGGAAGATGCTGCAGATTCCCCAAGGCTACTGGAATTTTAGTGGCAAACCCACCTCCACTGAAGTTAAGCTGAACAGGTGACTGCAACCCCCAATGCATAACGGAAACAGGACATAGAGTGACACAGAGGACAAGTCTATGGCCACAACATCAGGTCTCACACAAGTTATACCTGACCAGCTGCATGGGAGAGTTTCAGAATCAAACAAGTTACGGAAGAAGCCTTTTCCTTTAGTGACGGAGTCCCTCAGGGTGATCAAAGTATTTCTATCACTCGATTTGGCCAATGTAGAACTTGGAGCAAAGCACAACAGTAGGGTGAAAAAGCAGAAACTTTGATATCCCATTGATCCCATTGCTTATGTATGAGGCGTGTCGCAAGCTGCTCTCTGCAATCATTTTGATTATATTGGTTTTAAAAATACATATTTTACTCACACATCTCTTAGCTACGAAGCATGTGTTGTTTTTTTAGCTGCCATGACTCTCTTATTCGACCAATAGGTCAACCAAGATGTTCTTCAACAGAATGAGGCGAAGTTAAAAGCCTACAACCATTTGCATATTTGATAGCCACCATTAAGCATCGTCACTGTCATATCATAATATTTTTTTGAGCTATCCATTGTATCATAGTATCGTAACATCGACTGCGGAGGTCTAGCAATCTGGTTCGATGTTTAGATGCAGACTGATGCAAGTTTGTTTGTGTCATGTCATGCCTCGTACCTATGTCATTTTTACTGTCTTAATGTGTTTTTGATGCTAGCTAATGTTAATTGGCAAGTACTCTTGGAACAGGTTGCACGGATGGAAAAGTTGTTTTCAGACAGAAAAGAGCAAGTCTTGGGCGATAATCTCTGCTAGAAGCTTGCAGAGGAATTTAAGGGAGTACTGTATTGTCCTCCTCGAATGGGCTGCACGTTGCTGCTCGCACCACGGTTGCCTGCCTCGCCACCCCGCTCCCCCACCGTCCTTGCGACGCTGTAAGGGAGCGCTGGTGCGTGATGCTGTTGCACGCCGTGGGTCGTGGGGACGGCGAGCAGTGGGCTCGTCTGCGATGCCATCGCATCGTGAGGGTCGTCCGGGAGGCCGGGACCCGACTTCGGGACGTCGAGTTCCCACCCGCGAGAAGCGGTACACGAGTGCACGAGGACCCTCGGCGGCGCGGGGATGCGTCGACCCTCCGGACATGAGCAACGTCTCCGTGGCCGTGCCAGGACGGAGTGACGCGATCGACGCCGTGACGAAGACCCACGCTGGATGCCGCGTCGGACGCCATATTGGACACCGTGACGGAGATGCCACGACAGAGCACCGCGGTCGTCGCCCGCACCCCGGTGCCTGTGTAACATCCCCAATTTCAGTTCCGTTGATTGTGCATCATGGCATGCATTCATGGCATTAAAAATGAGGGAAATTTGAATTTTTCAACTCACCATGTAGAACCAAACCCTAATTCGCATATGAGGGTTTAGGAGGAATTCCAAAACCTTGGGTTAAAATGTCTTGAACCGAAAGTATTTCACAAATGTATTCCAAATGGTGTCTTTTGCCTATAAGTTAGTGGGCAAACATTTTGGATAGTCAAAGTTAGCTTTGGGATTAATTCAAAAATGATTCAAATGAATTGTGAAATTAGTTTGAACCGGTTTGAATTATGAAGCGGAATTGGAATTAGTTTGAACGGGAATTTGAAATCTAAAGGAGGGCTTGAAATCTCTTCGAAGTTATAAAGCAAAATCTGAGGAACAGAAAATTTGGTATAAAATCGTTTGGATTCGAATCGCATAAGAGAAAGGAATTGGAATTGGTCCGAGTTGCAAACCAAATTGAACTTGTGGAACCAATTCGAAAGGAACAAAGGAATCAGAAAGTTCATGTTGAGTTTGAATTTGAATTAAAGGAACAGGGCTTGAACTTATTTAAATTGCAAACGAAATTGAATTTGGATTTGGTTTAAGATTTGTAAAAACAGAAAATCAAAAGTAAATAAAAAGAAAAACTAAAACCTATCTAAACACCCCCCGGACGGGCCTCTTTTTTCGGCCCGTTCCCTCTCTTCTCCCCCGCATGGGCCTGTTCCTCCCTCCGGCCCACTTCTCCTCCCTCCGGCCCGCTCCTGGCCTGCCCGACCGCACCCCCTGCCTTCGTCGTCCTCTCTCTTCCCCCATTGCCGCCCCCGGTTTTCCCCCTGCCACCTCCGCTCCCCCATGCCCGCCGCGTGGCAAGCGGGCTCTGCCCCTACGCCACCTTGCCGCCTCCCTTCCCTTCCCATAAAGCCCTCCTCCCCTCGGCCATCTCGCTGTTTTGCGCCCCCTCTCCCTCCCCATTCCGCTCCCGCACCCGTGCCGCTCGCCGCGGTTCTGCCTCCGCCGCCACCGAATCTCGCCGCTCCCTCCGCCTACCTCGAGCCCCTCGCCGCCGTGCCTCGGTTCCCTGCCGCCGCGCCGCCCCGGCTCCGCTTCCTCGCCCCGACCACCAACCCGAGCTACGGCCATCTCCATCGCCGAGCCGCGCCACCCCGGGTCCCCGCCTCGTCGTCGTGCCGCTCCACCCCGCCGGGCCTCCCTCTCGTAGCCCCGCCACCGGAGCCACCCCCACCTCGCCTCGGCTTCGTCGCCTCCGTCGCTCCCCGCCGCTTCGGTCCCCGTCGCCGCCACCTCCTCTCCCTCGCCCCGACGCCCTTTGCTTCCGGTCCAGAGCTCCGCCCCCATTCCGAGCCGCCTCGGTAGCTTTTCCCCCGCCACCGGTCGACGCCGCCTTGCCTCGGAGCTTCACCGTCCCGGGCGCCACGTTGCAGTGTTTTGACTTCTTCCGTAAGCTTCAGCTCCGGCAGAGTCATTTAATGCCTGTCATTCGGGCATTTAATGCTAAGCCCTGTGAGAGCATGATATCGGTCAGGCCGGGTGTTGGGGGAGCCCGGCCGAGGCCTCAGGACGAGGTACCCCCTGTTCACTGTTCATAATATGTTTAACGTAAGATGTTGTACAGGGATCTTAGGTGGGCTTTGGGCAACGAGGAGTCGTCTCGGTCGGACGACTTACTCGCAGAAGCAGGAAGCAAGTCGGCCCCTATGGACAAGGTGAGAGGGCGACTCGGCCAGGACGAGAAGGAAGGGGAGGCGAGTCCATCCGGCGAAGTACGATGCGCAGGCACAGAGGACGACAAGGGCGGAGGCGAGCCGTACCGGCGAAGGGAATCTGCGAATATGACGGCGCATATAGTAGGTAGCGGCGAGATGGAGAGTACATATTCGGCCGATGTACGGTGACACAGACTAGGAAAAGATTGTAACCTTTTAGAGGGTAAGAATGTATTTACACTTCTAAGCCGGTTTCGCCTATATAAGGGCAAGTTGGCACCGTGTATGAGAACAGAGAAAGTAATACACTCCACCTCGCATTCTTCAAAACATCTGTCTTCGGCGGTAGTTGGATAAAGTCCCGCGGACGCTTGGCTTTGTTCCCCGAGTCTCCCCCCAACACCTCGGTCTCCGACCCGGGTTGCCCACACTTACTGTCTGAGGAGCGCCTCGTCAACAGTTGGCACCGTCCGTGGGGACGAAGGGGCGAAGTACTTCTGGAAGCGGGTCTCCATCATGCCGCCTCGACCGAAGAAGGGCGTGACCACAACCAGGCGGAAGGCGGCGGCGAGCGGCTGGCGCGGGGTCCAGCTCCCTCCCCCTGCGGCCGAGGGCGAGACGAATGTGGAAATAGCAAGAGCCGCCCCGGGCGGCCCCGACCGTCCGGGCGAGCTCACCTCCGGCGTCGCTGCAGACGGCGGGTCGCAGGCGGCCGTCCCGCCCTTTGAGGCGCGAGCGCCACCTCCGGCGGGGCCCTCAGGCGGACGGACCCTGGCGGACGAGGTGGACGACCTGCGCCGGCAGGCCGACGAGGCAGCGAGGAACTCCGCGGCGTTGCAGGCGCGCCTCCAAGTGGCGGAGCTGGAAGTCCAAAGGGCAAACTCTCAGTCCCAGCAGATGGCCGACCTTTATCGAGCCCAGCTTGAAGCAACGCGCACTCTAGCGACCCCCCCGCCCCCTCCGGAGGCATCCGCCGCGGAAGACCTGTGTCATCAGTTGGCCGCCGACCAGGCCGCCGCCCGAGCGGAGGTCCTCGCCCCATCCTCGGCGGCCGAGTCCCTCCTCAAGGACCTGGACGCAGCACGGGCCCGGGCAGCCGCGTTGATGGGCGAGGCGGACTGCGAGGCGACTCGCCTCAGGACGACCGTGCTTCTGAACCAGCAGGCCGCCCAGGACGCAACCCACGGCGGCAGTGCAGGCCCGGGCGCGAGTACCCAGCGTGCTGGCAAGACGCACGAGGAGCAAGAGCGGGCGGGGCGTGGCGAGGTCGTCGACCTCACGAGCCTGGCAAGCCCGCTGAGCCCAGGGCTCATGGCGGTCCCGTTCCCACCAAAGTTTCGTCCCGCCGACCTCCCGAAGTACGCAGGCACGATGGATCCGGTCCTGTACACGAGGGTGTACGAGGCGGCCGTGATGGCCTCAGGCGGTGGCGAGGCCATCATGGCAAAGAGCCTGCTCCTCGCCCTCACCAGCATCGCCCAGGCATGGTACCTCGGCTTGGAGCCTCGCACAATCTACTCGTGGGAACAGCTCCGGGACAAGTTGCACGGGCACTTCCAGGGGTGCCGGAACAAGGAGATGACCTCGACGGACCTCAGCAACCTCAGGCAGCGACTGGGCGAGACCATCCGCGCGTTCCAACGTCGCTTCTTCGAGGTCCAATGCCAAGTGAAGGGGGTCGCGGAACAGACGATCTGCGAGGTGGCGAGGCGAGGCATCAACAACGAGGCCTTGGCCGACAAACTTGAGAGGAAGCGCCCTTCCCGCGTCGAGCAGCTGTACGACATCATGGAGGTATACGCCCGAGTCGAGGAAGGACAGATTCTGTGAAGAGAAGAGGCCAGGGCGACGCAGGCGTACCTGGGGGGCGAGAAGACTGAGGCCGAGCGGCGACGACCGAGGCGCCACGAGATACATCATGTATCAGACGAAGGGCGACCGCAAGAAAATCAAAGGCGGCAGATCGCCCGCTCCCCGCCTCGCGCGCCTCCGCGCCGCCACGGAAGGGAGCCCTATGCCCGACCAGGGCCAGGCCGAGGAGACCCAGCACCTCGCCCGTGAGAGGTGCCTCGCCCGAGACCCCGACGAAAGTACTGCGAGCTTCACAAGCTCTGCTCACATTCCACAGACGAATGCGAGGTCGTCGCCCGAGCGCGGGCCGACGCCCCCCCCGCCCCGAGCGGAGGGCGAGCGGCGTAACCAAGAACCACGGGGCGAGGCCCCGCTTGAGCTCCCTCCACCGCCTTCCCGGCGTGGCTCCCCGCCTGGCAGTCATGGACCTCGTCGCGTCGTCCACACAATTACCGGTGGGGGTGCCTGCACCTTCTCGTCGAAGCGCCAGCGCAAGGAATACGTTCGCCGGGTCCAACACATCGGCGCGTATCCGCCGACCGAGCTCCCCGCCTGGACAAACACCCCCATCACGTTCGGCCTGGAGGACGCTGTGGGCGTGGTCCTCCCGCACCACGACGCCCTCGTCATCTCGGCCATCATCTCCGAGGTAGAGGTCCGGCGCGTCTTCGTCGATGGAGGTAGCTCGGCGGACGTCCTGTTCGCCTCCGCCTTGGACGAAATGGGCATCCCGCGAGCATGCTTGCAGCCTCCCGGAATCCCCCTCCTCGGCTTCGGTGGCGAGCCGATCAGAGCCCTCGGACGAATCGAGCTCCCAGTAGAGTTCCGAAGCAACGGGCTCTCCCGCGCTGAGACTGTCCTCTTCGACGTCGTCGACATGCCTTACCAGTACAATGTGATCCTCGGGCGGCTGGCGCTCAATAAGTTCGGGGCAATCCCTCACCACGCATACTTGTGCATGAAGATCCCCGCGCCCGCGGGAGTCGTGACAGTCCACGGCGACCAAGCCCTCTCCCGCCGCATCGAGCAGTCTGCGACCATCAGATATGTCCACGATGTCGTCCCAGTGGCCGAGAGGCGCAGTCCTCGGCATCGACCTCGCCCCCGACCAATTCATGTCTTCTACCACGGGGAGGTGGATCCCCAAACCTAGACCGGACGGGAAAACTCGGTCTGTCCCGTTATCTGAAGAAGAGCCTCACAAGACCGTCCTGGTCGGGGCAGATCTCCCGGCCGAGACGGAGCAAGCCATCCTCCTCGTCCTGCGGGAGAACGCAGACATATTCGCCTGGGAACCCGAAGATCTGCTGGGGGTCCCCCGGAGCATAATCGAGCACAAGCTGCAGGTCAGGCCGGGGGCTCGCCCAGTCAAGCAACGGCTAAGGAAGATGTCGGCCGACCGACAGCTCGCCGCCTGCGAACAGGTCGCCAAGCTACTCAAGGCCGGGGTCATTCGTGAAGTGCTGCACCCAGAATGGCTGGCGAACCCGGTCCTTGTCAAGAAGGCAAACGGGCAGTGGCGCATGTGCGTCGACTACACCGACCTCAACAAGGCGTGCCCGAAGGACGACTTCCCTCTCCCCCGCATCGACCAACTCGTGGACTCCACGTCCGGCTGCGAACTCATGAGCTTCCTGGACGTCTACTCCGGGTACCATCAGGTGTGGATGGCCGAGGAGGACGAGGAAAAGACAAGCTTCATCACCCCGTGTGGAACATTTTGCTACGTGCGAATGCAGTTCGGCCTCAAACACGCGGGGGCGACGTTCGCCCGGCTGATCGGCAAAACCTTGCGTGATCAAGTCGGCCGCAACGTCGAGGCGTACGTGGACGACGTCGTCATAAAAAGCACCCTCGCCCAGTCGCACGCGGCCGACGTACAGGAGACCTTCTGCAACCTGCGCAAGTCCGACATGCGTCTGAACCCAGAGAAATGTGTCTTCGGCGTGCGCGCGGGGAAGTTGCTGGGATTCCTCGTCTCCAAGCGGGGGATAGAGGCCAACCCAAAGAAGATACAAGCAATCCTCAGCATGAGTCCCCCCACCACGACCAAGCAAATTCAGAAGCTGGCGGGCCGCCTCGCCTCCTTGGGAAGGTTTGTGTCTCGCTCCGCCGAAAAGGGGCTCCCGTTCTTCAAAGCCCTTAGGGGCTCCGGGAGGTTCAAATGGACGGAGGAGTGCCAGCTCACCTTCGAGAACCTCAAGCAGTACCTCGCCTCGCCTCCGCTGCTCCAGAGCCCGTCCCCGGGCGATGTCCTCCTGCTGTACCTCGCCGCAACGGCCTCGGCCGTCAGCGCCGTCCTGGTCAAGGAGCAGGCTCGGACCCAGAACCCGGTCTACTACGTCTCCGAGTCATTGCAAGGGGCGAAGCTGCGCTACACCGAGCTCGAGAAGCTGGCATACGCGATAATCATGGCCTCCCGAAAGCTTCGCCACTACTTCATGGCTCACTCCATCCGGGTCCCGACGTCCTTCCCAATCGGCGAGATGTTCTGCAACGGAGAAGCCACCAGCCGGGTCAGCAAGTGGGCGGCCGAGCTCGCCCCGTTCTCCATCGAGTTTCTTCCCCGAACCGCCATCAAGTCACAGGTCCTCGCCGACTTCATCGTCGAGTGGGTGCCCCGCCCGGATTTCGAACCCGTTGCGGGCGACTCTGTCTGGACGCTATACGTCGACGGTTCTTGGTGTACGGAAGGAGCGGGGGCCGGCGCGGTCTTGATATCGCCGGGGGGAGCGAAGATGCTATACTCGGCCCGCCTGAACTTCAAAACAACAAACAACGCCGCCGAGTACGAGGCTCTTCTGCTCGGCCTCCGCAAGGCGCGCGCGGCCGGGGCACGCCGTCTCCTCGTCCGAAGCGACTCGCAGTTAGTCGCCGGCCAAGTCGGCAAGGACTACCAGGCAAAAGACCCAGAAATGGTGAAGTATTTGGCGGCAGTAAGGGCTGTCGAGAAACACTTCAGCGGGATCACAGTCCAGAGCATCCCGCGCGGAGACAATGTCGAGGCCGACCTTCTGGCCCGAGCGGTGAGCGGCGGCACCACCCCACCTCCTGGTGAGGTTCAGCGAGACCCTGATGGCCCCCTCGGCCAAGGCTGCGTCCGATGTCAACGCCATCTCCATAGACGCCGCCTCGCCTGAAGACTGGAGGACACCGATCGAAGAGTACCTCATCTCGGAGAAGGAACCCGAGGACCCGGCCAAAGCACGGCGCCTCGCCGCGCGCGCGCTCGGAGCTTCATCATTCACAAAGGCTCGCTCTACAAGCGAGGGGTATGCGCCCCGTTTCTGAGGTGCCTCGCACTTGAAGAAGGACGGCGCCTGCTCAAGGAAATCCACCAGGGACTCTGCGGTTCGCACCTCGCCCTGTGGTCCCTAATCGCCAAAGCTTACCGCGCCGGCTTCTACTGGCCCACGGCGTTGACCGACGCCCAGACGTTGGTACGGCGCTGCCCCGCTTGCCAGTGGATGGGCCGAGGCACTAACAAACCAGCGTCGGTGATGCAGCCCATCTCGCCCTCGTGGCCCCTCGCCCGCTGGGGGGTGGACCTCGTCGGCCCTTTCAAAACGGCGAGCCGAGGCGCCAAGTTCGTCGTCGTCACCCTGGACTACTTCTCCAAGTGGATAGAGGCCGAACCACTGGCAAAGATCACTTCAGCCGCCGTGCAGAAGTTTGTCTGGAAAAATCTCATCTGTCGGTTTGGCCTCCCGCGCGAGCTTACTGTGGACAACGGGACGCAGTTCGACGCGGCGAACTTCAGAGCATTCTGTTCCGGCCTCGGCATCAAGCTCTGCTTCGCCTCGGTCGCCAACCCCAAGGCTAACGGCGCGGTGGAAAGAGCAAACGGCATCATCCTATCAGGCCTACGGTGGCGCATGTTCGAGCTTCCCGCCGGGAAGTGGGCGGACGAGCCCCCTAATGTCTTATGGTCGTCTCGCACCTCGGTCAGCCGGGCGACGGGCCAAACCCCGTTCAAGCTACTATTCGGCGAAGAAGCTGTCACCCCGGCAGAAGTCGAGTTGGAGTCCCTCCGTAGGCGCGAGTCACCAGGCGACGATAACCACCTCACATCGCTCGAGGGGCTCGACGAGGTCCGACACGGCGCTGTGCTCCACATCGACTAGTACCAAGCCGCCGTGGCGAGACACTACAACAAGACGGTAAAGCCAAGGCCGATAAAGGTGGGCGACCTAGTGCTCAAGAGGAAGCTCAATCCCGAAGCCGACGGCAAGCTCGCCTCCAAGTGGGAAGGCCCGTACGAAGTCGTCTCCTCGTCTCGGCCATCGTTGTTCTGCCTGAAGGACCTAGATAGAGTCGTCCTCAAGCACAGCTGGAACAGCGACAATCTCAGGAAGTACTACATCTAATCTCGCCGCGAGAAACTGCTGCTGCGTCAGCTAAAAAGGACGTTGTCCTTGTAAAAAATCGCATCTTTTGGTTATGATAACAACTTATTATGCTCTTAGTCGGCCCTGCGCCGCGCCTCGACCTAAGTGGCGACACGGCCCCGCGCCGTGCCCTAACTTAACGGCGACACGGCCCTGCGCCGCGCCTTGACCTAAGTGGCGACACGGCCCCGCGCCGCGCCCTAACATAACGGCGACACGGCTCTGCGCCGCGCCTCGACGCATTGGCGACACGGCCCTGCGCCGCGCCTCGACCTAAGTGGCGACACGGCCCCGCGCCGCGCCCTAACATAACGGTGACACGGCTCTGCGCCGCGCCTCGACGCATTGGCGACACGGCCCTGCGCCGCGCCTCGACCTAAGTGGCGACACGGCCCCGCGCCGCGCCCTAACTTAACGGCGACACGGCCCTGCGCCGCGCCTCGACCTAAGCGGCGACACGGCCCCACGCCGCGCCCTAACTTAACAGCGACACGGCTCTGCGCCGCGCCTTGACGTAGCAGCGACTCGGCCCAGAGCCTCGCCCTGACCCCCGCACCCCGAGTTAGTATCGCGCCATTAAGGTCAACCGCATCGGCCTAACTAGCGACATCGCGTGCGACAGTCCTACACTACCTCGCGTCTCGTCCAAACAAGAAGCACCTCGCCCGTTATACGAAAGCAACAACTGAATAATCAGAAGCAGTTACAAAGAGAGGCGACCGCGACTACTTCACGGTCGCCCCTTTATTTTTGGTGGGGGAAGGCTCCCCTTCGGTCCATGGTGGATTACAAGTCACGTCGGGCGCGACAAAAAAAAACCCACTAAGTCGAAAGAAACGTCCCAGAATCTGGGGCGAACTAGACATCACAATGATCCTACTCGGCATCATTAGACGCTTCGGCGGCGAGAGCCAAAAGGATTAGGTCCCCGTCCCCTTGGGCTTCAGCCGTCTCTTCACCTTCGACCTCCTCGCTGACCGCGGCGAGCAAGCCGCTTCTCCGAGCTGCGACGGGACCCAGGACGACATCCCCCGCGGATTCCCCGGGCCCGTCATCGTCCTTTCGAGTAGCCGACAGGGCGGCCGAGCAATGCTTATGCGACATGGCCACAAAGGGGCGCGAGCCTCATCGCCCAGCAGGCGACTTATGTCGCGACGACGTAGTCTGCAAACAAGCGCGATAAAAATGAACATTGATAAAAATAAACACCACCAACTCGACTTAACCAAAAAACGTTACGCCACGCGGCGAGTTCACAAAAGCGCCACAGGCGGCGAGCACGTCGACGCAGCGACAAAAAGAAAAAACGTTAACCGGCGCCAAAGGCGAACTTTAGACCTTTGCCGGTGGAGATGAGGTGGCCGACTTGCCACCCGAAGTGCCTTTCGCGCCTTTCAAGCTCGCCCCCGCGCTCGGCCGCTTCCGGGACTTCTGGATCGGCTCCACGTACTTCTGCCCCTTCTTGCGCGAAGACCAGACCGAAGACATGAAGGCGTCCGCCTCGCCCTTGAACTTGTCTCGGACCCCGACCACGTCGGCTGTCTTCGGGGTGACGTAGCCCGGAGCTGAGAAGACCGAAGACTCGGAGCGAGTCGCCAAGAAGGAGCAGCCGAGGAGAAGCTCTACGGTGGCCCGAGCGTTGTCTTGGGCGAAGTGCAGGGCCGCCAGATGGGAGTCGTGGCAGACCCGAGTCGCCCATTTTATGCTCTCCACGGTATAGGCTTCCGCGTCATCGCAGCTGAAGGGGGCGACGCCGAGGCCAACCACTTCGCTCGTCACGTGCGCCGCGTGACACAACCCCGTCATGAGTCGGTACGTCCGGGAGTGTCGGTCGGCATGGAAACCGAGCCTCTCGTGCACCAAGGCGAGGTCGGCGCGGAGCTGCTCGATCTCCCGCTGGGCTGAGGCGGACTTCTTCTCCTCCGAAGCGAGCAGCGTCGCCGCCGCCTCGGCCTTCCCACGCTCAGACGCGAGCGACTGCTCCGTCTCAGAGGCGTGCTTCCTTAACGCCTCGGTCCCTTCACGCTCTACGGCGAGATCCCCCTCCGCGCGAACAGCGCGCCCCTCCATCTCCTTCAGCTTAGACTTTAGGAGCTCCACTTCGGAGGTTGCCTCGTCTAGGCGCGCGGCGAGCACGGCCGATCTCTTCTCTTCAGCGCTTAGGGCGTGCAGAGCGTCGGCGGTGCGGGCCCGCTCCTCGGCCAAAGGGCCCTCGGTGTCGGCCGACCGCGCTTCCAGGAGTGCCAGCTTCTCGGCAACAAACAGGCACTGAAGGAGGAAGTGTTAGTATCCATCCACTAGAAAAGACAAGGGGCTGGCGAGGTTACCTTCAGCGCCACCGCCCGAGCCGCCGCTCCGACCTGAGGGGCCGACATCCCGGCGAAGCTCGCCGCCACATCGTCCTCGGACAGCCTCGCCCCGGGGTGACTCACGAGGTCCAGCTCCAGCGGCGAAGTGGCGAAGAAGTCCGGCCCAAGGCGGCCAGATAGCTCCACATCAGGGCGGGACGGCTGGGTCGATTCGAGGGAACTCCGGCTCCTCGTCTTCCCCTTTGGGGATGACGAAGACAACACCGTCACCACGGCGCCTGGACGATCCAGAGCAGATACCTTCTCGGCCATTGACGCCTCGACCGCGGTGGTTTTGGCATTCGCGTCGCCGGGCGAGCTCTCCTTGGACGCCCCCGCCGGAGGCACGCTCTCCTCCGGCGCCGTACCTTCGGGCACAGCTTGGCCCGTGTGAGGCTCCTCTGGAGGCGACCGCGCTTGAGGAACCGGGAGGTCTTGAAGGGATCCCTCGGCGACGTCGTCCCTAGCAACTCCAACGGCCTCGCCGATCTCGACATCGGACGAAGACGAGGAGGACGACTCCCAGGAGAACCGGTCCCCTGCCACGGCTGTCGAGTGCACCGCGGTAAAGAGCCCGCCCATCGGTCCCTTGCCGGCGCCCGGACCGGCCTTGGTCGTCACGTCGTCTTGTTTTTTCGCTGGGGGCTCCTCGTCGCTCCCGACGCGCGACCCCTCCTCGGATTCGTCATCATCCTCGGACCCTTCACTATTCGCCCCGCCACGAGTAGGCGACTCGTGACGGTCGCTGTCAGCATCATCATCCTCCCAGTCCGCCAGCTCGGCGGCGAGGCTCTTCTGCTTCGTCTTCTGCGGGGCCGGCTTCGCCTTCGGGGCTAAGACGGCCCGCTTCCTCTTCTCTCCCGCCTTGTCACCGGCCGGAGCGATGTCCGGGCGAGGAGGGACCTCCCACTTGAACAGCTCGCAGGCTCGATTCCGGTGAACTGCGATCATCTTCGAGACGACCGCCACCTCGGACGGCAAATACCATCCCAAAAGGACGTTCGCGTCCCGCTCCGCCCGGGCGAGGTCGTATCCCTTTGTCGGTTCGTACCCATAGAAGGGACAGGGCCCGAGCGGTTCTCCATCGGGGGTAGGCTTGCACTTCATCCTCCAGCCAGTGGCGAGCAGCCGGATCCTCAGAAGAAGATACTCCTCGACCAAATCGCGTGAGGAGAGCTGGTGGCTCATCGCCTTCAGGGCGTCGCGCCTCGCCAGGTCCGCCGAGGAGGCCAGCGGCGTGCGAGTAGAATACCCGGGTGCGACCTTGCTGCCGGTGAAGCCGAGGTCACCGACCCGGTAGAAGAACCATTCGCTCTTCCAGTTCTTCCACTTGTTCTTCAACGCCATCGCCGGGTGCGAGGCGTCGGCGCCTCGGCACCCTCGGAAGCTGATCGTTCTGAAGAGGGAGTGGGCGCAGTTGTGGATGGCCGAGGTAGTCATCACCGGCTTGTGGAACATGGTGAAGCCGGCCGCTGTGCTGTCCAGCCGCATTGACTTCATCGCGAACTCAAAAATGGCCAGGTGAGAAATGGCGGTCGGGTTGAGGTCCGAAATCTCGAGGCCGAAGTGGTCGAGAACGAGTTTGACAATAGACGCAGCGGGGAAGGAAAGCCCGGCCCTGAACTGGTCGGCGAACACGACGATATGGCCCTCCGGCGGAATAGCCCTTGTACACCCTTCCTCGGGGAGGGCCGGCCCATGCTCATCCATCCCCAGGGGAAAGCACCCCGCTGCGCTGAGGCGAGACAGCGTGGTCTCTGACGCCTGAGTCGGCCCGAGCCACCGGGAGTAGGTAACCTTCTCGGCTCCCTTCTTCCCCTTTGGCTTCGTAACCGCTGCAGCCTTGCTGGTCGACATGGTCGTTCCTTCCTCCTCGAGTGCCAAGTCGTCTTGAAGGCGCTTAATCACGATCCAATGCGAGCGGCGAATCGTGCCGAGGACAGGAGCCGGGCGCGAAGCTTCAAGGCTTGAGCGAGGTGAGCGGCGAGTTGCAGGCGAAGAGAACGGTACCAGCACATGAAAGGTATGAGGGGGTATTTATAGTCCCGGGGTGGTCCGATCTCCGAGGCGGGATAACGGGCGCGAGCGGAATAAGCGGGTCGAGCGGTTGCAGCCCGTAACGTGAGGCGGAATCTTTGGGAATGGGCGAGCGAGAAGACCAGAAGCCGGGAAGATTTAAGGGGGCACCTCGCCCAGGGCTGGCAGACTCCCGCTGAAGGATGTGGGCGCGAACGACGTCGGTCCCCACGCCATTCGCCCCCGCAAGGGGCTACTGTTGGGGGAGCCCGGCCGAGGCCTCAGGACGAGGTACCCCTTGTTCACTGTTCATAATATGTTTAACGTAAGATGTTGTACAGGGATCTTAGGTGGGCTTCGGGCAACGAGGAGTCGTCTCGGTCGGACGACTTACTCGCAGAAGCAGGAAGCAAGTCGGCCCCTATGGACGAGGTGAGAGGGCGACTCGGCCAGGACGAGAAGGAAGGGGAGGTGAGTCCGTCCGGCGAAGTACGATGCGCAGGCACAGAGGACGACAAGGGCGGAGGCGAGCCGTATCGGCGAAGGGAATCTGCGAATATGCCGGCGCATATAGTAGGTAGCGGCGAGATGGAGAGTACATATTCGGCCGATGTACGGTGACACAGACTAGGAAAAGATTGTAACCTTTTAGAGGGTAAGAATGTATTTACACTTGTAAGCCGGTTTCGCCTATATAAGGGCAAGTTGGCACCGTGTATGAGAACAGAGAAAGTAATACACTCCACCTCGCATTCTTCAAAACATCTGTCTTCGGCGGTAGTTGGATAAAGTCCCACGGACGCTTGGCTTCATTCCCCGAGTCTCCCCCCCAACACCTCGGTCTCCGACCCGGGGTGCCCACACTTACTGTCCGAGGAGCGCCTCGTCAACACCGGGTCCCATCCGCGCAGGGCAAATCCCTTTTTTGCCATAGCCCCTGTCAAGGGATGGTTCCGTCTGACAGGGTTGTTGACCGACCGGGCGCGCCGCCCCGCGCGCCCGTGTCGCTGTCACCCCTTTTTGCCCCCTTTGGGTCAAATCACCGCGCGTCCCGCTACGCGGTTTGGTCGCTGACACCCGGGGCCCAGGAGCGGATGTTTCACCAACTCGGTTGGAAGAAGCCCGGTAAGTCACCTTCCGGGGGACCCACTGGGCATAAAGATGTCAGGACCCCTGTCCGAAGGCATGGCGGGGAGACGTCCGGCACGAGAATCAGCGCAGCGCATTAAATGAGAGTGGGCGGCTTCTTGGCGCCCACGACATCGCCTGCAGTAACTCTTGGCCGCTGTGGTGAACCCCCGACTATATAAGGGGAGTTCCCAGGCCATGCAAAGGGTTGGAGCTTTTTGGGTTAGACTCTTTAGAGCTTTAGACATTTTATGCTAGAAGAACAACTAGCCTCTTGTAAGGAAGAACACCTCTGTAATCTTGATAGGATCAATACAAACACACAACAAAGAGCAGGACGTAGGTTGTTACACCTCCGGGTGGCCTGAACCTGGATAAACCCCTGTGTCTCCTGCATCAAATCCACCCTTTCCCACGATTCGTCACCGGCTCACAAGAAGAACCCTATTGCGCCCCCGGCCGAATCCCAAAGGGGGTCCAACCGGACCACCGCTAGAGGCGTCTCTACGCCAACAGCTGGCGCGCCAGGTAGGGGCGTTTAGAGTTTTTTCGAGCCTACTTCCATGGCGAATCCCGATCTGCCTCCCGGCGGGGCAAGGGTGAGTCTATCGGGGTCCTCATCCGATGCGGACCCTCCTGGTCTAGAAGATCGGCTCAACGAGACTGGCGGTACTTCGGCAGCCGCTGGTTTTGAGTTTCGTCCATGGCCGCCGGCCTCTGGGGGCGCCGCCGGGCCGTCTTGGCCGCCGCCACCTCGTCGCCGGCTGGACTTCACGGACCCTGGGGAGGGGAGCGCGCTGCAGGCAGCGCAGTACCTCCTCCGACATCCTCCCGTCGCCGTACAAGCAACGTCCCCCGTGGGCCCATGGCTCCAGGACCTTGCTAACCTGGTCGACACCGCCCGACGCGAAGCGGTGGCTAGAAGCTTTCATACCTCGTCCGGACGAGGCGGCACCCGCGCCGTCCCCTTCGCGGCGTCGCCACCGGTGCCACCGCGTGCGCCGCGCGCGCCTGCCGGCGGCCGGCGCGGCGGATCTCCCCCCTCGGTCGCCTCTCCGGCCCGGGGGAACGTTCAAGATCTTCGCCACCGTCTCGGCAGGCGAGGGGAAGATGAGGACGCGCGCACCATCATCGAGCGTCAGTGCGAGCGCGATAGGGTGGACGAGGGCCAATCCTCCTCCGGCCCTATCGCCAGCCGCGCGCGCTCTCGGGTGCACCACCGCGTCCAGCAAGGCGTGGAGGCCGGCACCCCCCCTTTATGGGACAGGTTGCCAGGCCTTCACCACCGAACTTCGTCGCGTCACCTGGCCGAACAAGTTTCGGCCAGAGCTGCCGCAGAAGTATGATGGGTCCTTCCATCCCGAGGAGTTCCTCCAGATATATCCCACTGCGGTGGAGGCAGCTGGAGGCGACGAGAAGGTCATGGCCAACTGGTTCTCGATGGCCCTGAAGGGCTCGGCCCGGTCCTGACTCGTGAACCTTCCCTCAGGTTCCGTTTCATCCTGGGAGGACCTCTGCCACCAGTTTGTGGCGAACTTCCAGGGCACCTTCGAGCGCCCTGGCACGGAGAGCGATCTTCACGCTCTCCGGCAGCGAAAACGGGAGACGTTGTGCCACTTCATCCAGCGTTTCAGCCAAGTGCGCAACACCATCCCCAAGATCTCCCATCAGGCCGTCATCGTCGCCTTCCGACAGGGAGTCCGCGACGAGAAGATGCTTGAAAAGCTGGGCACTCGGGACGTCCAGTCCACAGCGGACTTGTTCGCCATCGCGGACAAGTGCGCTAAGGCGGCGGAAGCCCGTGCTTGGCACGACCCACGCCCCGACCAATCAACGGTCGACGGCGCCGGCCCTTCTCGCCCCGCTGGGAAGCAGGACAAGAAGGGCAAAAAGCGTAAGTCCGAGCCCGTCGCGGCGGCGGAGGCCAAGCCTCGTAAGCCCTTGCGCGGCGGGCCAAGCGGCGGCAAAAAGCCACCCCGAACTCTCCAGCTGAGCCCGGGCCTGTGGTGTCCCATCCACGAGACTGACCGGCATGACCTCTCCGAGTGCCGGACGGTCAAGTTCCTCGCCGAGAGGAACAAGAAGCAACGGGAGGAGCGCCGCGCCGAGGGCGACGACAACCCCGGTGGGCAAGAAGAAGACCTCGGCTTCCAAGAGCCACAGGCAGTGGCATGCATTAACGGGGGCGCTTTCACGCCCACTTCGCGCCGTCAGTTCAAGCTTTTGGCGCGCGAAGTGTGCTTGGCGACCCCGAGCTCCGACGCATCCCGAGCGCGCAAGTGGTCGGGGTCCCCGATCACTTTCGACCGCTTGGACCACCCCGAGAACATCTCAAGCGTGGGCCGCTTCCCGCTCGTGGTCTCCCCCACCATCTGCAATATAAAGGTAACCCGCATGCTGATCGACGGGGGCGCAGGGCTTAATCTCCTGTCCCCCGAGGTGTTTGGCAAGATGCAGGTACCCCGGGGGGATTTGAAGGCTACGCTGCCGTTCTACGGCGTCTCCCCCGGCCTCATCATGCCTCTACGCCGACAGCACCCATCTAGATATGCTATGCGTTCACCGCCCCATATTCAGTATTGCCGGATAAATACTCCGACAGTTGGCGCGCCAAGTAAGGGGCTGGGCGCATATATCCGTCTGAACAGATCCAGATGGGTTTCTTCAACAACAATGGCAACTTCATTCCGGGCCTGGTCATGAGCTTCGACCTCCGGACCTCCGCCGCCGCTCCAGGATAAGCTCTCTGATTAGGAAAGTTTGACTTCATCGTGGACTTGCTTGGCAGGCTCTACCTCGGCGACTTGGCTTCCAGGCAGTGGCCAGGGGCTTCATCGCCGACTGCATCGTCGACTTGCTCGGCAAGCTCCACCTCGGCGACTCGGCTTCCAGCCAGTTGCCGGGGGCTTCATCGCCTTTAGTGCTCGGAACCTCATCCGAGTTGAATACTTCGGCGATCAACTCCAACAAGAGTATCCTGTTCGAATTCACGACGAAATGGAGAAGACAACGCGAAGACGCAACGTGAAGTTTCTTAAAGTCCAGTGGTCCAACCATTCCGAAGCAGAAGCTACTTGGGAACGTGAAGATCTTCTTCGATCAGCATACCCCTCCCTCTTTTCTAGTTGATCTGAATCTCGAGGTCGAGATTCTTGTAAGGGGGGTAGGTCTGTAACATCCCCAATTTTAGTTCCGTTGATTGTGCATCATGGCATGCATTCATGGCATTAAAAATGAGGGAAATTTGAATTTTTCAACTCACCAAGTAGAACCAAACCCTAATTCGCATATGAGGGTTTAGGAGGAATTCCAAAACCTTGGGTTAAAATGTCTTGAACCGAAAGTATTTCACAAATGTATTCCAAATGGTGTCTTTTGCCTATAAGTTAGTGGGCAAACATTTTGGATAGTCAAAGTTAGCTTTGGGATTAATTCAACAATGATTCAAATGAATTGTGAAATTAGTTTGAACCGGTTTGAATTATATATGAAGCGGAATTGGAATCAGTTTGAACGGGAATTTGAAATCTAAAGGAGGGCTTGAAATCTCTTCGAAGTTATAAAGCAAAATCTGAGGAACAGAAAATTTGGTATAAAATCATTTGAATTCGAATCGCATAAGAGAAAGGAATTGGAATTGGTCCGAGTTGCAAACCAAATTGAACTTGTGGAACCAATTCGAAAGGAACAAAGGACTCAGAAAGTTCATGTTGAGTTTGAATTTGAATTAAAGGAACAGGGCTTGAACTTATTTAAATTGCAAACGAAATTGAATTTGGATTTGGTTTAAGATTTGTAAAAACAGAAAATCAAAAGTAAATAAAAAGAAAAACTAAAACCTATCTAAACACCCCCCCGGACGGGCCTCTTTTTTTCGGCCCGTTCCCTCTCTTCTCCCCCGCATGGGCCTGTTCCTCCCTCCGGCCCACTTCTCCTCCCTCCGGCCCGCTCCTGCCCTGCCCGACCGCACCCCCCTGCCTTTGTCCTCCTCTCTCTTCCCCCATTGCCGCCCCCGGTTTTCCCCCCTGCCACCTCCGCTCCCCCATGCCCGCCGTGTGGCAAGCGGGCTCTGCCCCTGCGCCACCTTGCCGCCTCCCTTCCCTTCCCATAAAGCCCTCCTCCCCTCGGCCATCTCACCGTTTTGCGCCCCCTCTCCCTCCCCATTCCGCTCCCGCACCCGTGCCGCTCGCCGCGGTTCTGCCTCCACCGCCACCGAAGCTCGCCGCTCCCTCCGCCTACCTCGAGCCCCTCGCCGCCGTGCCTTGGTTCCCCGCCGCCGCGCCGTCCCGGCTCCGCTTCCTCGCCCCGACCACCAACCCGAGCTACGGCCATCTCCATCGCCGAGCCACGCCGCCCCGGGTCCCCACCTCGTCGTCGTGCCGCTCCACCCCGCCGGGCCTCCCTCTCGTAGCCCCGCCACCGGAGCCACCCCCACCTCGCCTCGGCTTCGTCGCCTCCACCGGTCCCCGCCGCTTCAGTCCCCGTCGCCGCCACCTCCTCTCCCTCGCCCTGACGCCCTTTGCTTCCGGTCCGGAGCTCCGCCCCCATTCCGAGCCGCCTCGGTAGCTTCTCCCCCACCACCGGTCGACGCCTCCTTGCCTCGGAGCTTCACCGTCCCGACGACCTCGCCCCTGAGCTCCGCCACCCGCTTCGGTCACCTCCATCCCTGAGCCTCGCCATCCCAACAACCTCGCCCTCGTCCCCAGGCGCCGCCACTCCCCCACCTCGCCGGCCGCCTCTACTCGCCCCCGCCCCGCCGCGCTTCCCGGCCCTCTCCGCCGTCTGACCCGAGCCGCGCCGCCTTGCCCCCTCACCGCCGGTGTCCCCTCGTCTCTGGTAAGCCCGCCAGCCAAGCCACCGGCCGAGCCAACGGTTCCGACCGGGATGCGATTAGGGCTAAGCCCATTAAGTGCCATTAGGACATAGTTAATTAGCCCATTAATTGCTAAGCAATGAATGCAACTGATTACTGTTCTGACATGTTCATTGTTAATTATTGCTCATTAGTGCTAATCCGACCACTTAATGACTCTAATTAATGCTTAACAGTGTGATTAGTGCATTTCTTAAGTATATCTCAATGACAGCCGGGTCCCACGGTTAAGAATTTAAGAATAAGCCAAAAGAAAAGGGAAAAAGAATATGACATGTGGACCCCAGTGTCATTGACTCGAGTCCATGTGGACCAGAGTTGACCTAGGGCCCACTTGTCATTCTCTGTGGCTAGGATAGCCTCTGTAATAAAAGTTTATTAGTGATTTTCTGTTCTGAAAGAAATACAAAAAGGGGATTTAAAAGGTTTAAACCTTCAAAAATTCATAGAAAATTCATCCTAATTCAGAAAAATGCAAATAATATACCAAAATGTTTAGAAAAATGAGAGATACTCAATTACATCATTGTCATCCATGTTTGCATGCTAGGAAAGATGAAAATTGCTAAAAACTCAAATTAGGGTTTCCCCGAGTAGCCGGAGAAATTCGGAACGCGATAATTCGAGCGTCCGGACTCCGATTAACCTGATTCCACTTGCATTAGCTTCGATTTTGCATCCTTTAGGGTATGGCATACATTGCATTTCATGCCGATGCTCCGCATCATGGTATTTATCCTTTTGTCTGTTTGTTGGGTGTTTTCGTTCTTTCCGATAGGACCGGACTATCGCGACGAGTACAACCGTGAGCAGGAATAGAACCTAATAGCAGAACCGCAAGGCAAGCTGCCCCCTTTGACCATCTTGCGGATAACCCATTATTTGCAACTTACTATTTGTTTTCAAAATCGTATTGCATGCGTTCCACTGATATTTTATGCTAAGTGTGAACCCTATCCGTTGCATGAAAACTTACTTTGTCGCTCAATCAACACCACCGACCCTCCCAACCTATTTAGAGTGAATTACTTGTTTTTTTAATATTGCTATTATAGCTCATGATGTTTAGACCTGCTTAGTTGAGCAAAAGTCGTAATTCCTGGGATGGCAGACAAAACACAATACTCTGGATGGATTAGCAGGTAGGTGGTGGTTCGCCGGGATGTGACTAATAAACCTGACTAATCTCAAATCGGGCATCGACGAGAGGCCATGCTGGGAGCATGGTGGGTTGTCTCGTTAATCCCACAAGGACCGGTTCCCGGTGTCCTTTCGAACCAAGATTTGCGTACTACTACACGGGTGTATATGGGCCACCCCCGACCGAATAATTTGTTTAGACTTAGGTGATGAGCCGCATAGTTTGCCGTTTTTGTGAATTGGGTGCGTGGAAAATGATGAGGTGGTGTGGTGCAACAATATAGGAGTGAGGGTTACACACGGTCTGGGACCGGGGATGTATCACCTGCCACAACTAATGGGACCGCGTCGAAGTATCGGCCGAACTGTCGTTCGCGGACTAGCCCATTAGGGCGGCTCATACCTAGGTCGAAAACATCGTAAAGGTCGTGTTCAATCTCCCTCCGCCAGCACACCTCGTGAAAGTGTGTAAATCGTCGATGGCATTAGGAGTCGATTGATACGTGTAGGTAAAGATGTACACCCCTGCAGGGTTTAAACTATTCGAATAGCCGTGTCCGCGGTTATGGACAGCTTGGTAAGAATCCGCATCGAATTAGACAAGTATAACCCTAATCTAAAACTTGCCAACGCTAAGGATATGGGTTAGCGATCGCTTTCTCCCTGATGGTCGAGGAAGGATCGAGGGTTTCGTGTGCTCGATGGTCTGCTTTAGGTTTTATTATGCAATTCCAGCTCCTCTCGTTTGCAAATATTCCAGTAGACGGATTTCAATCTATTACAGGTATTGTCAAAGGCACAAAATTAGCTTTCTGCAAAATAGTCCACAAATAGCCCCTTCTTGATACCTGATGCATCTATTATTATTTTCCCCTGTAAGTCTTGCGGAGTACATTTTGTACTCACCTTGCATTCGTTGATAATATTTGTGTGCAGAGGAAACCGCTCTCGCAGCGGAGGGTTCCTACGTTGAAATCGATCCCGACACCGACTAGTCGCTGGGGATTCCAGGCAGTGATCCTGCCCAGGGTTCGGCAGCTTGGTCATTTCTGCCGCCATTTTGGCCCGACCTTTAGGCTTCTCAGCCAAACTTAATCTTCCGCTGTGTAAGTATCTTTTGATCGTATATATATGTTGTTAAGTTTTGGAACAGCTAGTATTATTGCAGTTCGGTCGTAGAGTCTCTGTGATGGTACTGGCTTGTTCTCCCCTGTGTCATGTGCAATGCGTGAATGATTGAAGTACGTGATGCAGGGAGGATTTCAGGTTTTATATCGTAGAGCTATTAAGTCTAGTCACCCATGTGAAGTGACTCTCCACTGAGATGTTGGGAGCTATATCACCCTACTCCAGCCGTGCATTTATTTGCCGGGACGAGGTCGGGGTTGATGCTCCGGCTCAGTGGGAAAGAGTGGCCCTACTACTCTGTGCATTAGTTTGCCGGAGTAAGCTTTGGGGTTGACGTCTCGGGCTATTCGGAGCCATATCACTCTACTCCTCTCAGGATGAATCCCGAAGAGTTGAGGTCGGGGTTGAAGCTTCGACTTAGCGGGTGATTATTCCCAAAGCTCTCCGTTATGGAATCTGGGGTCCGACAGCCTGCCTCGCCACCCCGCTCCCCACCGTCCTCGCGACACTTGAATGGAGCGCTGGTGCACGAGGCCGTTGCATGCCGAGGGTCGCGGGGGCAGCGTAGTTTCGACGCTGGACGCCGTGTTGGACGCCGCGGTATGGTACTTGGGTGGCGTAGCCCCTTGCGCCAGGACGGAGCGACATGGTCAACGCCGCGACAGAGACTCGGGTAGCGTAGCCCCTTGCGCCAGGATGGAGCAACACGGTCAACACCGCGACGGAGATTTGGGTGGCGTAATCCCTTGCGCCATGACGTAGCGACGTAGTCGACGTCGAGACGGAGCGCCACACTGGATGCCGCGTTGGACGTCACGTTGGACACCATGGTGGAGATGCCACGACGGAGCGCCGCGGTTGTCGCCCACACCCCGGTTGCCTGCCTCGCCACCCCGCTCCCCCACTGTCCTCATGACGCTTGAAGGGAGCGCTGGTGCGCGAGGCCGTTGCACGCTGAGGGTCGTGGGGGCAGCATCGGAGCACTACGCTGGACGCCGCGTTGGACGCCGCGGCGGGGTACTTGGGTGGCGTGGCCCCTTGCGCCACGACGGAGCGCCGCGGTTGACGTCGTGATGGAGCGCCACGCTGGATGCCGCTTTGGACGCCGCGACGAAGGAGAAACCACGACGGAGCGCCGAGGTCGATGCCACGAAGGAGACACCACGACGGAGCGCCGTGGTCGCCGCTCGCACCCCTGTTGCCCGCCTCGCCACTCCGCTTCCCCACCGTCCTCGCGACGCTTGAAGGGAGTGTTGGTGCACGAGGCCGTTGCACGCCGAGGGTCGCGGGGGCAGTGTAGTTCCGACGCTGGACGCCGTCGCGATGGAGCGCCACGCTAGACGCCGCATTGGACACCGCAACGGGGTAGTTGGGTGGCGTAGCCCCTTGCACCAGGACGGAGCGACGAGGTCGACGCCGCGACGGAGACTTGGGTCGCGTAGCCCCTTGCACCAGGACGGAGCGACACGGTCGACGCTGCGACGGAGCGCTACATTGGATGCCGTGTTGGACACCACGTTGGACACTGCGACGGGGTACTTGGGTGGCGTAGCCCCTTGTGCCACGATCGACGTCGTGACGGAGTGCCACGCTGGATGCCGCATTGGATGCCGCGACGGGGACGCCACGACGTAGCGCCGAGGTTGACGCCGCGACAGAAACGCCATGATGGGGCACGCGCAGGGTGCGCAGGGCGTCCTGCAGGGGTACGCGCAGGGTGAGCACAGGGTGCGCATGGAGCCTCCCGCAGGGGCATGTGCGGGCGTGCGTGGAGCCTCCTGCAGGGGCACGCGCGGGGTGTGCAGAGCGTCCTGCAGGGGTGCGTACAGGAGCGATACATAACCATGCGCCGGGGAGGTGGTGCATGGAGTGAAGGTTGTCCCGACACTGCGACGGAGACGTTGCTCAACATCGCGATGAGAGGATGCTCTATGCCGCACAGAGCGTGCTCTACCCCGCGGCGTTGTCCTTGACACGGCGACGGAGACGTCGCCTAAGACGGGACAATAGCGCACGTCGCCCCGGTTGATGGGTCATATCATGGCTCTTCGTCCTTAGGAGAGCGGCGTTGAGCCGGCTGTCGCCTAAGACGGGATAATAGCGCACGTCGCCCCGGTCGGTGGGTCATATCGTGGCTTTTCGTTCTTAGGAGAGCAGCGTTGAGCCGGCTGTCGCCTAAGACAGGACAATAGCGCACGTCGCCCCGGTTGAGGGGTCATATCGCGGCTCTTCGTCCTTAGGAGAGCGGCGTTGAGCCGGCTGTCGCCTAAGACGGGACAATAGCACACCTCGCCCCGGTCGGTTGGTCGTATCGTGGCTCTTCATTCTTAGGAGAGCGGCGTTGAGCCGGCTGTCGCCTAAGACGGGACAATAGCACACGTCACCCCGGTTGAGGGGTCATATCGCGGCTCTTCATCCTTAGGAGAGCGGCGTTGAGCCGGCTGTCGCCTAAGACGGGACAATAGCTCACCTCGCCCCGGTCGGTGGGTCATATCGTGGCTCTTCGTTCTTAGGAGAGCGGCGTTGAGCCGGCTGTTGCCTAAGACGGGACAATAGCGCACGTCGCCCCAGTTGAGGGTCATATCGCAGCTCTTCGTCCTTAGGAGAGCAGCGTTGAGCCAGCTGTCGCCTAAGATGGGACAATAGCGCACATCGCCCCGGTTGAGGGGTCATATCGTGGCTCTTCGTCCTTAGGAGAGCGACGTTGAGCCGGCTGTCGCCTAAGATGGGACAATAGCGCACGTCGCCCCGGTTGAGGGGTCATATCGTGGCTCTTTGTCCTTAGGAGAGCGGCGTTGAGCCGGCTATCGCCTAAGACGGGACAATAGCGCACCTCGCCCTGGTTGACGGGTCATATCGTGGCTCTTTGTCCTTAGGAGAGCGGCGTTGAGTCGGCTGTCGCCTAAGACGCAGGTTGACCCGACACGGCGACAGAGACGTTGCTCAACGCCGTGGTGAGGGGATGCTCAACGCTGCGCAGAGCGTGCTCTACGCCGCGGCGGAGTGAAGGTTGTCCTGACACGACGGTGGAGACGTTGCTCAATGCCGCGATGAGGGGATGCTTTACGCCGCGCGGAGTGTGCTCTACGCCACGGCGGAGTGAAGGTTGTCCCAACATGGTGACGGAGATGCTGCTCAGCGCCGCGGTAAGGGGATGCTCTACGCCGCGGCGGAGTGAAGGTTGTCCCGACACGGCGACAGAGACGTTGCTCAATGCCGCGGCGAGGGGATGCTCTAGACATGCCTTCTTACTTCGCGAAGGAGCACGCATGTGGTGTTGACGACCAACACACACGTGTTACGATCGTAAGTGATGTCCCCGGGCCTCCTCTCGACAGCGTCTCAGGTGACACAACTTCTTGCTCGGTTTCCACAGACGGTACCAACTGTCGTAGTTACAAGACTAGGCAGTGTACTTTAGGCACCCCTGATTGGTTACACCGACCTCCGGGGGTACCAAGGGAGTACGAGCAGGTATGGTGTCCGTCGAGGATCTGCGCGCGGGTTACCGCGACCATTGAGGCGGGATGTAAAACACTCGTGTCAAGGATAAAATGGAAGCTCTCGTATTGATTTCAGGAATTACCAATTATCTCTGAGCCAAATGGATCCCCTTCTCTCTACCCCCTGGGGGGTATTTATAGGGTTTGAGAATGGAAAATGGGAGATTACAATTTTACCCTCACATGAGAGGGAATTTACAGGGGCATTATGGTCATTTGCCCATCCTTAGAGGATATTGGGAGAATATTCTAGGGCATCTTTGGGGAATATTATTTGGCATCTTTGGAGGAATCCCTAAGCACGTCGAGGTGGTCTTTGACGACGTCGACGTAGACCTTGACGATGTGTTGCCCTTGGCAACAAGGCGACGCGCAGCCTCGACGCCCGCCGGAATGGAGCATGGTCTCGACGTCTACCAGGACGGAGCCCGACCTTGACGCCTGCTGGGGCGGAGCGTGGCCTCGACGCCGTCGGCGATGCCCGCGGAGTTTGTTGACGCTGGGCGAAATGGATCGACGCAAGGAGGGGGGTCTCGACGTTGTCCGGGGGGGAAGCCCGTCGGTCCGGGGTAACGCGGGACCCTTCCCCCAACACAACTTATACTACTGATCACGAATTTACAGAATATGGAGCATTACATGGAATCAGGCAACAGCACACAATTTTTCTATTAAAAAAATCAACACTTCCCACTGGATGGTTTCAAACAAAGCAAAAGATAAGACTTTAAAAAATTGAGGTAGTTCCCTTCGCTACAAATTTCTCATATCTGATGCCATGACAATTTTTTTGACCTACTGGAACTGTGATTAACTGGCTTAACAAGACCCTGACAAGAAAGTCCAGTGAACTATTTCACATGGTTTGAACGCAAAGAAAATGACTGTTTTTGCTGTAATTTCTTCTAGGCCAGAAACACTAGATCCCCAACAGGCCAACACCCCTAAGACGGGGAAAGTAAAACTCTAATATGCTCCCCAGATCAATTAAAAGAACGAGAGAGAAAAATAACTTGATTAAGCATAAACTCGTCCTCAGGTGAACGCTAAATATAGGAAACAACTCTAATTCACCAAACAAATTAGGTTTTAGACTTGGATAAAGAAAGAGACGCTCACGCTCTAGCAGAGTCTATATAAACCCAGGCTAGTCATGCGCGTATTAATCCTGCCTGCCGCCTAGCAAAACTAGAAGAAAAATAAGGAAGAACGGGAGAAGGAAGAAATCAGCAGATATACCAGCTTCTTGGCGCTGTTGGCCTCCTCGATCTGGATGGTCCACTCCTCCAGGCTGTGCATCGCGATCACCGTTCGTTCCAGATCGGACTGCAGAGCCACCCACTTATGTACAAGGGTCTGACTGTAATTTCTCGAAGCGAGTAAGGGCACGTTCGTAATACCTTCCGGTAGGATAAAGTCCGATTCTTCCCGGACAATATCTTTCCGAAGGCGAGCCGGGCAGAGAGGAGGGAGAGACAAGGGAATAACTGCGCGTGTGTCCTCACGTGAGAAAGAAGCCCTTGGCAAGGGGAGAGAGAGAATGCGTGAGAGAGATGGCGCCGGTGTCATATCCGTTGCATGTTCACTTCACGTTACCCATGTACACGATCAAAAACTC